>JADWQK010000962.1:0-206580 GCA_017933935.1 Sesamia nonagrioides | reverse complement strand
TGCCGCCGCTAAGAAGAAGCCCGCACCAAAGAAGGCAGCAGCCCCCGCTAAGGCGAAGGGAGGCGCCGCTCCTAAAGCTAAGAAAACCGCGAAGCCGCCAACCAAGAAACCTAAAGCGCCTAGGCCCAAGAAGGCCGCGGCTACACCCAAATCAAAGCCGGCAGCCAAGAAAGCGTCCGCCGCTAAGAAGTAAGCTAGGGTCGGTAGCGTTCGCGTTACACCGGCGACGGTGACGACGACGACGACTACGACTTCGACAGCGCGGCGCTGGGTCGACTGACCGGACCCCGGACCAAAACCATCATCATCATCATCATCATCACCACCACCACCGATCACAATATATACAACACATCAGAAACAACAAAAGCAGGCAGGTACCTACATAGTGTTGATATAGTGTGACAAAATCGTCCAACCTCGCGCACGCAGTACGTACGTACGTACGCGTCTATCTATCGTCCTCCGGTAGTAGGAGGGCGCGAATCGCGCTCGACGTGTCTCTAGCTCGTCCGACCTACCGACCGACCGATAACGATTCATCAGAAGCGGCAAGCAACTGAAGAGACCACAGACGACGGAGTCGGCGGCACCGAGATGCTTAGCGCGCGTGCATGCGCTCACCACACCAAAAAGCCCTTTTCAGGGCTAACAATACTTTCATGAATATAAACAATATTCGTTCCTCTATTACAGATGAGTCAAAACGTACACATAAACATACACACACGACATAAATTAGGATATGAAATAGAAATAAAGAAGAAAGATAGATAGATACCTACCTACCTAGAGAGAGAGAGAGAGACAGACAGACAGATAAATAAATAAATAAGAGAGAGAGAGAGGAATATATTATCTGTACCAATACCTACCTACCTACCTACCTACCTACCTACCTACCTACCTACCTACCTACCTACCTGACTGACTAACTAACTAACTAACTAACGAAATAAATAAAAAAAAAAAAAAAAAAAAAAAAGATACCCATAAGTACATAGGTATAACTTAAGTAAGAATTTTCACGTTAGGTTATACATAATTTCATACTGGATAGGTAGTAAATTTAAAAATAAAGAGAAAATGTATGTTATTTTAAGTTAAATTAAATTTAAAAAAAAAAAAAAAAAAACACTATCAACCCCGTCCGCGTATCATCCATATTATATCCATGGTTCAGTGTGTGCGTTTGCGTGTTTTTGTAATATAGTTTCGTTTGTTGTTTACCCCTCCCGCTAACTCAGCCACGCAGCGCGAGTATAAAATAAACGAAAGTATGGGTGCGACGGCATCAAAATCATTCCGCGTCGCGCGCTCGCCCTGTGCGGACGTGTCTACCTCCGCTCCGCCGCTCTAGCTCGCCGCGCTTTTCGTTTTCGCCTCGCCGTGCTATCGCAGATCGCTCGTGCCGCCCACGTGCGCTTCCTGTCTAGCTCGCCGCGCTCTTTCGACCCGCTGCGCTATCGCAGATTGCTCTGCCCGCGTGCATTGAGAGTCTCGGGAGTGTCAGTGTCAGTGCACTGTGAAGTGTCTCGTTGCTGCACCTGCCGAGCTGTATCGAAAGCTGCAGCAACGCCCTAACTTATTCCTGCAGAGTGGTCAAACGTTCTGCATATCCCTCTGGCAGAATAACGGTCAAACGTCCCTCTTATTCCTTTGGCAGAATAACGGTCAAACGTACAACCGGGCGATTAATCAATCCCCGACTCAACGCGCCCTAGGCGTCGGTACTCCTGCCCGTTCCCCTCGGGTGTGTGTGGTGTGTGTGTCGTGCAGTGTAGTGTAGTGTCGTGTTGTGCACCGAAGCTGCTCGGCGCCGGACGAGTCAGGTTAGTGAGGTACACACCTCCCTGTCACTAGGACAGGGAGGGTCACACACCCTCCGGGCCCATAACCCGGAGGACTAGGTACCCCCCTTACTTCATAATGGACGCATGTCCTAGCCCCGCCCCTCATTACCAGGCCCTTCTGGCCCTGGTGAACGAGGTCCTCTTAAAGGACCCCGAAGTCCGCGCCAAATATGGCCAGAAATTAGCTGCCCTTCTGCAGCCAACCCCCGCCCCCCAACCCGCCCCTGCCGAAACCGAGGTGTCCATGGACACCGAGGTATTCTCGGCCAAGCGCCCCATCCCCGTCTCCTCGGATTCCTCCGAGGAGTCTCCATCCTCGTCCCCGGACGATGAAGCCGACGGCTTCATCGTTGCCACGGGAAAGAGGAGGAGGAAGAAATCTTCCTCCAATCCCGCCCCCAAACTGGCAGCCGCTGCATCCGCCAGCGGCTCACCCACCCCCGCCCCCGCCCCCGCAAACGCTACCGCCGCCCCGCGCGCAGCGACTCCTAACCCCGCTCGCTCAGCCCCCCGAGCCGCCACCAAAATCCCTCCTCCTCCGCCTGTCTTCATTCAGGACAAGGCCAAATGGACCAATGTGTCCAGCTGGTGTTCTGAGTTGAAAATTCAATTCACCAATGCCAGGGCTACACAGACCGGCATAAAGGTAACCCTTCCGTCCTCCAAGGACTACAGGGAACTCACCAAGCTCCTCCGCAACAGAGGTGTGGCCTTCCACACCTACTCCCTCCCTGAGGAACGCCTCATTCGAGTCGTAATTCGCAGAGTGCCAAAGGAGTTAACCTCCGATGACATCAAGGTGGACCTCACCTCTCAGGGAATCCCTGTAAAGGAGGTCCACCGCATGCACAAGGCACGCGGTAAAATCCCGTACGACATGGTTCTCGTCGTCTGCAACCCAGCAGAGGGAACTACCCACCACCCCATCTTCCTAGTGAAGAGCGTCTGCTCTCTCACAGGAATCTCCATAGAGAAGCCTCACAAGAGCGGCATCGTCGGCCAATGCCACAGATGCCAGCTATATGGTCACTCCCAGGCTCACTGCCACGCCAAACCCAGGTGCGTTAAGTGCCAGGGCGATCATGGCACGGCAGAATGCCCTCGCCCCAAGGACCGAGCGCTCTGCAAAGAGCCTCCTAGCTGTGTCCTCTGCGGCGCGACTGGCCACACGGCCAACTATCGCGGGTGTCCCAAGGCCCCCAAATCCTCCTCCTCAAAGTTAGCCACCCGGGCCAACTCACGCCAAAAGCGTGAATCCCCAGGGAGTCAGATCCCAGAGCGACTGTGCCCCCAAAGGCCCAGTCCCTGGAACCAATTGAACCACCAGAAGGCCTTCCCGGCCCTCGTGGCGACTGCTCCCCAGACCCCCCCAGCCACCCCCGCCTGGAAGGACAAGGATCCTCGCATCCGTCCTTCCACGGCCCAAAAGGCGGCTCCGTCCCCTCCTGCCCCTGCACCTCTGGTTGCAGCTTCAACCCCTACACCCCCTCCCTCGACCCCCTTGTCAGGAAACGGCCCCACAGATGCGTTTAACGTCATCTCGGGGACCTTCCTCATCTTTATGTCGCCCCGTGCCAGACAAATGGCAAGCGACCTAAAGGTAGCCATGGCAGCAGGCAATCTGCAAGCCATAATCAACATTTATAACGCGTATCCTGAGATTACGCACGCCCTTTCCTCCCTCGCCTCCAACAAGAACTAATTATGGATATTACGGTCACACAAAGAACCAAGCCCCGATCCCTCAAACTGGCTCACTTCAATGCCGATGGCATCAGAGATCAGAAGTTCGAGATCTCAACCTTCCTTACAGAGTACCAGGTTGACATCTTCCTCGCTCAGGAGACCTTTCTGAAGCCTTGCCACCGCACTCCTCTAATTGCTAACTACCGTGTAGTTCGCAACGACAGGCTGCGGTGTCACAAAGGCGGTACCCTTATTTATTTCAA
Source organism: Sesamia nonagrioides (assembly GCA_017933935.1). NCBI lineage: Eukaryota > Metazoa > Arthropoda > Insecta > Lepidoptera > Noctuidae > Sesamia > Sesamia nonagrioides. The sequence goes on along the minus strand of JADWQK010000962.1, from coordinate 202,778 downwards.
AAGGGCTCTTCATTGCATCCCAATGGACCCCCCACCCCTATCACGACTCGAAGTGTCAATGTGCCGTCTCGGCATGACAGGGCACCAACCTATCACGTTAGTGTCAGCCTATGTCCCTCCCAGCAACTCTGCAGAGGACCATCAACTCCTAGCAGATGACATTACCCTTCTTCTTGGGTTGAGCGACTCCGTTATTATAGCGGGCGACCTCAACGCCAAACACACTGCCTGGAATAGCACCAGGATCAATTCCAGAGGCAGACTCCTGCTTGACCTCTCCACTCGATTAAACTTCGATGTCGTAGGCCCCATGACCCCCACGCACTTCCCCTATGATCCAGACCACACCCCAGACGTCCTCGACGTAGCGCTTCTAAAGAACGTCAACCTACGGTTGGACTCTATAGAAGCACTATCAGAGCTATCGTCTGACCATCGCCCAGTCATCATACGACTGGCTCCCCGTACTGGCCTCCCTGACCCAGGTCTAGCACCCCTGAAGAAAGTGGTAACGGACTGGAGGAAAGTAAGCGATCGGCTGAAATCCACCACATCCCCCCACTTGGACTCCATACCTGCACGCCTCGACTCTATCGCTGACACGACAGCTGCGATCGACTCGTTCACGGATCACGTACAGTCGGTACTGAACGAATGTTCAAGGGAGGTTACAGTGACAGAAGACTGTCGCTGGAAACTCCCTGCTGACTTGCGTGAACTGTTGACCGAGAAGAACGCGGCGGTCCGTGCCTACAGCAGATTCCCCTGCGCGGCTAACAAAACCCATATGCGCTATTTACAGAGAACTGTAAAAAGACGTGTATCGGAGTGGCGTGAAGCTGGCTGGGATAAGATGCTGGATGAGTTAGAGCCCACCCATCAAGCCTTCTGGAACCTTCAGAGGAAACTTAAATCCAATGAAGTTGTGACCATGCCTCCCCTAGTTCGCCCTGACAATTCCATCGCCTTCGATGACGATGACAAGGCTGAATGCCTCGCCTCTTGCCTAGAAGCCCAGTGCTCCCCCAGCCTCCTACCAGTAGACCAAGCTCATCTCCTTGAGGTTGACGCTGAAGTCGAACGTAGAACCTCCCTCCCACCTGTTGACGACCCTGAGGACCCCCTGCCCCCCATCACCCCTGATGAGGTGCAGGACATCGTCAGGGGTCTTCAACTCAGGAAAGCGCCCGGCTCAGACGGCATCACCAACAGAGTGATCCGCCTCTTCCCTGCCCACCTGATCATCCTCTTGACCACCATCTTCAATGGTGCACTAGGAAACAACATTTTCCCACAAACGTGGAAAGAAGCCACTGTTATAGGCATTCCTAAGCCCGGTAAGCCTAAAGCCGATCCCACTAGCTACCGTCCCATCAGCTTACTCAAAGTTCTCGGTAAGATCTATGAGAGGCTTATATATAAGCGTCTCAGAGCCTACGCCGAGAACAAGGGCCTTATCCCATTAGAACAATTCGGGTTCCGTACCCAGCACTCCTGTCCGCAACAGATCCTACGCATCACTGAACATATTCACGCAGGCTTCCTGCGTGGTATGTATACAGGCGTAGTTTACTTCGATATAGCGAAGGCGTTTGACAAAGTCTGGCACAACGGCCTAATCTATAAGCTGTACCAACTCGGTGTGCCTGACCGTCTCGTTCTCATCCTACGGGACTTTCTGTCAAACCGCACCTTTCGCTACAAAATCGAAGGAGCGCTCTCCTCCCCCCGCCCCATCCGTGCAGGTGTCCCCCAGGGCTCCGTGTTAGCCCCCTCATTTTCACGCTATTCACTAGCGACATCCCGAAAAGAAGCAAGGCTCACCTCGCTCTGTTCGCAGACGACACAGCCATCTACTACTCGGGACGCAGCCCAGATCAGATTCGCTTCCATCTTCAAAGAGCAGTCAACTTTCTAGCTGCCTGGTTTAAGAAATGGAGGATCGAAGTCAACCCCCTTAAGAGCCAAGCGGTTCTCTACAGGAAACCGCGGGCCAGCGTCACCCTTCCACGTCCCATCACCATGGACGGCAAGCCGATCCCTTGGGAGAAGCAAGCCAAGTACCTTGGTGTCATTCTCGATCAAAGCCTTAAATTCTCAGAGCACATTAAGACGGTCCGCGCTCGCGCCGCCTTCGCTCTAGGTCGACTCCACCCCCTCCTCAACCCGCGTAGCAAGCTATCGCTCAGGTGCAAAATGCGCTTGTACACAGCTTGCATACGCCCGATTATGACTTACGCTTGTCCAGTGTTCGCACATGCCAAGCCACGTTATATCCATAGGATGCAAGTAGTCCAAAACCGATTCCTCCGTAAAGCCACAAACGCCCCTTGGTTCGTCCGTAATGAGATCCTCCACCTTGATCTCAAAATCCCCACCATCCAGCAGTTCATGAAACGTCTCTCCAAACGCTTCTTTGATACTGCCACCAAGCACCGCAATCCCCTTTTAGCAGCGGCCGCCAATTACACTCCCTCCACCATCTCCCGACTTCGCCGCCCTCAGCTTGCCCTCACAGACCCCGATGACCCCATTACCCTCCTCCAAGAGGCCAATAGGGCCACCAGCACAATACACAAAAACAGACCGACCTACCGACCTCGCCGCCGAGGTCCATCGCGACGCGCTTCCCGTAGCAACCCCCTCCCCCGTCCCTTGTCCGATGAAGGCTAGCCCGCGCCGCAGCTGAGCCAGTAATTATCATAATGTCCCAACAATGACCTCTGAGTTTGTTTCGGCGTTTCTTCTCAGAGCTAGTACTAGGAAAAGCTGCGGTCATCAAATCATTAAGTTTATCTTTCGATCCAGCCGTCTCTTGCTGTCCTCTCTAGCGACGCCCTAAGCCGAGGTTCGTACCCCACAGGGGGTGCCCTTAGCGCGTAGTCGCCTAACTTTAATTTAGTTTTAAGTGCCCCTGGCTGGAGGCTTTAATTTTAATTAAGGCATCCACAGGAAAGTCCGATTAAGTAGTTCCGGTCTCTTAGTAGCCACCTACGAGACGCAATATCGAAAAAAAAAAAAAAAAAAAAAAAAAAAAAAAAAAAAAAAAAAAAAGGTGCGACGGCATTTGTAACCAGATTCTATCGGTGCGCGCACTGTTGTTCGCGTTATTTTCTTGAGTTGTTAGTGTGTTATATAAACAAATCCTTCAATTATGTCTGGTCGCGGTAAAGGTGGCAAGGTGAAGGGAAAGGCAAAGTCCCGTTCCAACCGTGCTGGTCTCCAGTTCCCTGTGGGCCGTATTCACAGGCTGCTGCGTAACGGAAACTACGCCGAGCGCGTGGGTGCCGGCGCTCCCGTCTACCTGGCCGCTGTGATGGAGTATCTGGCTGCTGAGGTACTCGAGTTGGCCGGCAACGCCGCGAGAGACAACAAAAAGACCAGGATCATCCCGCGTCATCTTCAATTGGCGATCCGCAACGACGAGGAGTTGAACAAGCTGCTCTCCGGTGTGACGATCGCTCAAGGTGGTGTGCTGCCGAACATCCAGGCCGTGCTACTGCCCAAGAAGACCGAGAAGAAGGCTTAAACGTGGTGCCGCGACGTCTCCGAACGAACGTGGTGCTTCGTGCGAGCGACCCCGCGCGCGCTTATTTCGGTATAATAATAATAAAAAATCGTATTATGTCGATTGCGCGATGCTCTCAGGTCATGCGAGCATCATCAAAACAAAAGGCCCTTTTCAGGGCCACAATATGATTCGTCAAATTTATAACCAAAGACAGTTTCTTTAACGGTTTGTTATCGTCAAACAAAAACATCCTAAACACCTACCTAGTAAAACTATTATGAATGAATGAATGAATGAATGAATAGATAAACATGACAGTATATCATCATATTAATACTCTCGGACCTTATTATATTTCAATTATAATATAGATACATAACTGAATAGGTACCTATTTGGTTTGTTTGCATAATAAAACAACACGGAACTTTGTAGCAAGCAGGAGAAGGTTTCGTTGACGTTAATTCTAATTACTCACATACATAACAATTGAGAAAGAAAGAAGGAAAGAATAATAATAAAAGAGTAACATGAAAATAACTATACATAAATAAACACTTTTATTCTATTTTACTTGTATACTTATAGTACCTATGTATATTAATTATAAAAGTTACTCTTAATATTTTTTTTGTTTCTGTTATACATGTGAGTAATGCCTAATGGTACGGGGGAAAAAAAAAAAAAAAAAAGGATTTAATTATATTTATTTGTATATGATAGATATTATATTATATTCCATATTTACATTTTCTGTAATGACAAAGTAGCACTTGCAAGCTTCTTCCCACACCCTCCGCGCCTCACTCCCGGGCGTCCCCCCTCCCCGCGCTCGATCTACGCTCGGGCGTTAGGAGCGCTGTGATTGGTCCGCCGCTGAGTCGAACTATTCACCGCACGCCGCAACCGTGGGCCACGTGAGCATGTATAAATAAGAGTGTTGAATATTTTGTCGACCATACAGCGACCGAACTCCGTTCCGTTAGCACGTGTACTCGATTGATTAATCTCATCATCTCATAATGCCGCCTAAGACAAGTGGTAAAGCCGCCAAGAAGTCTGGGAAAGCCCAGAAGAACATCTCCAAGACCGACAAGAAGAAGAAGAAGCACAAGAGGAAGGAGAGTTACGCCATCTACATCTACAAGGTGTTGAAGCAGGTGCACCCCGACACCGGTATCTCAAGCAAGGCCATGTCTATCATGAACTCGTTCGTGAACGACATCTTCGAGCGTATCGCCGCCGAAGCTTCCCGTCTCGCCCACTACAACAAGAGATCTACCATCACGTCCAGGGAGGTGCAGACTTCAGTCAGGCTCCTGTTGCCCGGCGAACTCGCCAAGCACGCAGTCAGTGAAGGCACCAAAGCCGTCACCAAATACACCAGCTCCAAGTGAGCGGGCTATCGGTCGGTGGGCTAACCAAGAGCTCCCGACACTCCCGTTCGTCTCAACGCCGCCGCCTCGTGTCTGTGTCTGTGTACAGTGTCAAACCCAGTGCTTTTGTTCGTGTGTCTTGTTGACTGTGGTGCGTGTCAATTGTGTTAGTGTCATCGTATTGTGCCTACATACATACACACACATGTATGTATGTACTTGCGAGACGCGCATGATGCACGTGCTACGAGCAAACCACGACAAACTCCTGGACGCGCACTCCACGCACACACCGTGGGACCGTGGCAGGAGTAAAAACCAAAAGGCCCTTTTCAGGGCCACAAATAAACTCATGTGATAAGTTCACGTTTCTTTTGATATGAATATAGTCAAAACGTTACTATTTACACTAAACAAACATATGGCATATATGTATACACATATATCAATAACAAATATATGCACATATATCAATAACAAACATATGCATATATACACATATATGTCAATAACAAACATATGCATATATACACATATGCATATATACACATATGTCAATAAGTAACATATGCATTTATACACATATATGTCAATAACAAAGATATGCATATATACACATATGTCAATAACGAACATATGCATTTATACACATATGTCAATAACAACCATATGCATAAATATGTACACAAATAATTTCGTCATTTATATTATATATTTATAATAATATTTATATATATATTTTACACATGCCCATGTCTTATGTTCTTCTAATGTTCTCCTAAAATATAAAAAAAAAAAAAAAGCTCGAGCTGAAAATTTAAACTAAGGTTATACAGGTTTAAATTACATCAAAATAGTATCTTCAAATAACATTCATAATAGATTTTTATATACTCAATTCACATTTTTGTAATGCGTATATTTCACGAAATTCTATTTTTTTTTTTTTTTTTTTTTTATTTTTTTTTTTTATACTTTTAATGTGTACATTTGTGTACGCCAGGTCTGAAAGGGTTAAGTAAATTTTTCAACCTACACATAATATACCTACCACCTAATAAACTTTCCGCTTGTTTTATAATATTAGCAATAACAACAAACATTTGGAGGTATCTACATCAGTACTTTTCTTTATTTATATGTATGTATGTACATATGTCTATATATTTCATACTTTGTGAAGAATACAAGAAACAATAATCGTGCATATACATATAAAAATAATGCAGTCCCAACATAAATACATATTAAGTGGGTTTTAGACTAATTTTAATACTACCATACAATATTTTAGTTAGTTAGCTCGTTGCACTAAAGATGGCGCATGGCGCGCGCCCATTGGCCTACTACCTGCTCGCCCGCCGGCTCGTTAACTACTGGTACCGTCGCTACCTAAGCCACGGTGCCACAATATAAATACGGCTGGAACGGCGATGCGGGTTTTATTCAATCCCTGGCGTTCGAGCTGTACGCACGTCCGTTCCGAGTGATTATTTTGTTTGAGTTGATTTTTATTTGTCTACTATCGTTCAGTGTTTACAATGGCACGTACTAAGCAGACCGCTCGTAAATCCACCGGTGGTAAGGCCCCGAGGAAACAGCTCGCCACCAAGGCGGCGCGCAAAAGTGCTCCGGCTACCGGTGGCGTGAAGAAGCCCCATCGCTACAGGCCCGGCACTGTGGCCCTCCGTGAGATTCGTCGCTACCAGAAGAGTACCGAGCTGCTGATCCGCAAGCTTCCGTTCCAGCGTCTCGTGCGTGAGATCGCACAGGACTTCAAGACCGATCTCCGTTTCCAGAGCTCCGCTGTTATGGCACTGCAGGAGGCTAGCGAAGCTTACCTCGTCGGTCTCTTCGAAGACACCAACTTGTGCGCGATTCACGCGAAGCGCGTCACCATCATGCCCAAGGACATCCAGTTGGCGCGCAGGATCAGAGGCGAACGCGCTTAAACTACACCACACAATCGCACGTCGCCCTACGACACGTATGACGACTGCCCTAGTGCAGTGCAGCGTGTCTGTGGCTGTGCGTTAACATACAACAAAAGGCCCTTTTCAGGGCCGCAATATGTATCAGATTTCCTTATATCAGATGTCAAAACAAAAAACGTACTTACTCACTCACTTACTTACTTACTTACTACCTACCTAAATAAATAAAAAAAAAAAAAAAAAAAACACACACACACACACACATAAACATACATTAAAAATGATACAGTCATGTATGTACGTACCTACCTACCTACCTACCTACCTACTTAATTAATTAGATACATTCTATCTATTAAGACCGTCGGTCGCTAATATTTATTATTATAATGAGATTTATCTTGCTTGCATAATAAGTACAACTAGGTACTAGGGGCACTACATAAAATGCTTATAAGTATATTTTACAGTTTCATATCTATAGATAGGTGCATACCTATGTAAATATATACATTATTATGAAGTATAAAAAATGATTTACTTACCTTAACCTACTACTACTACTATAATAATAATAATAACGTACATAATATTACTAACGTGTATTTATTGTATTCATTTCGGTATTTTTACCTATGTTGGTAATAATTTATTATTAAAAGTTAAGTACCTGAAATTCTGTTTTACGAAACAATACCGATTGAAAGAGAGAGAGAGAGACATCGTCAAACCGACCAATCGGCTAACAGAACGGGCTTACCTCGCCCCGCGCTCCTCTCGCCTCTGTCTCCCCACCCGCTGAGTTCCGCGTTTAATATAAATATAAGACCGACCACGAAGCGAAAATATAGCCAGTCGCTTGCTTGCTTCGTTCGTGTTCGTGCACTACACACTCAGTTAATTTCTCAAGATGACCGGTCGCGGTAAGGGAGGAAAGGGTCTGGGAAAAGGAGGAGCCAAGCGCCACAGGAAGGTACTTCGTGATAACATCCAAGGTATCACCAAACCCGCCATTCGTCGTCTGGCCCGCAGAGGCGGCGTGAAACGTATCTCCGGTCTGATCTACGAAGAGACTCGCGGTGTGCTTAAAGTGTTCCTGGAGAACGTCATTCGCGACGCTGTCACTTACACCGAGCACGCCAAGAGGAAGACCGTCACCGCCATGGACGTCGTCTATGCCCTGAAGCGCCAGGGACGCACCCTCTACGGTTTCGGCGGTTAAACACACCACCGTGTCGCCTCTGCGCGCAACCAGCTCTGCATACTACCGTGACGGAGAACGTGTCTGTGTGTTGTGTTCGTTTCGAATATAATACCATATCGTTCGACCATGCGTGTATACATATAGATGCGCGCACTTAAAAAAAGGCCCTTTTCAGGGCCGCATATGATTCGATACTATTAAATATGTTTCTTTAATGGAAATGTCTGAAAAACGTACCTCTAAACAAACATATATATATATATATATATATATATATATATAATATGTATCTACATACATACATACATACTCACTCACTCACTCACTCACGGTAATAGATAAGTACAAACTTATTTCGTTCTACGCGTGAAAACCGCCTTGCCGCCCAACTGGGATATTAAACTGAAAAAGAAAACGCATTAATTAGTAGACCGTAATATTCAATAGATAGATATATACTTACGTTACGTTAAGATGCTTGCTTGCTGGTAGGTAACTAGGTAGGTAGGTAGAAACCTAGGTGCCTATTCGTTTGATCGCAGCTCGGCGCGGGTGCAGTTTGTTTATGTGGATGTTCGATGTCGTGACGTGTGTTACTTTGTAGGTAGGTAGGTACCTACTTATGGATGTGTATAATATTTGATTATTGCAATTTTATACATTTATTATATTATTTACTAGTCATTATATCAGACACATGAATAAATACATACACGAAACTCTAACACAGGCACATTACAGCCTTATGCGTTTACAGTCTGAAGAGACTCTGTCCGAGCTGTCGAACCGCCCGCCCGCCCGAGTAGGTACGCGGACGGACGCGGCTACGCGGTGTCTGTCTGTCTATTTGCACGTTCTTTAATACGCTTTCTAATGCTATTGCCACTAATCTGTACACTGTCACTCTCGTATTTTGATATAACACTAGATATTAATAGGCTGCACTCGCCGAACGTGGCCTGTAGTCGCCCGTCCTTAGATGTTCAGCGGTCGCGTGATGTTTTACGACGCTTCACTTTTAGGTCGATAATACCCTCGCGAGACTGTGTGATATCGACGGAGTCCTGTCACCAGACATGCTCGATATCCTCCTAGTTGGCGCGTCGACGTTTATCGGCTTCAACTATCACTTTTATAGAGAAAATAACGTTTTGAACACGACCCGACCTGCGCTTCGTAAGCAGTCGTCAAAATAAATCACCGCCACCTTCCGAACGACCGCCGCACCCTTGCCGGATTCCCACACGCATCTCTTCAGCTTCATGAACGATCCGAAACCGTGACGCTGCTTGTCGCCGGCCCTCGTTAACCATTGTTTTTCTTTATTTTATTAGATACGTGTTAGTGAAAACTTTCCAGCGTTCATACGAGAAAACCTCCCGCGACATCACGGCGCTCGTTACGGTAAAGTTTCGCCGTTCCTAAGCGTACGTACACGAAACACTCGAAACCTATAAGTGGCGACATCTAAGTTGTTGTTATTAATCGTTCACGTACTACAGCTACCAGTGTGTTTGTGTGTTGTGAAGTTTTGTTTTTCTTTTTTAATTAACAACAAATTTTTTATACATATATTATAATAATGGCAGACACCGCAGTCGCTACCGAGGCTCCGGCCCCCGCTACACCAGCGAAGAAGCAGGCGAGACAGGCCGGTGCCGCGAAGAAACCAAAGGCGAAGCCTACCCATCCCAAGACATCCGAGATGGTCACCAACGCCATCAAGGAGATGAAAGAGCGCAGCGGATCTTCCCTGCAGGCGATCAAGAAGTACATCGCCGCGCAGTACAAGGTCGATGCGGAAAAACTGGCTCCGTTCATCAGGAAATACCTGAAGAGCGCCGTCGAATCTGGGGCACTGATCCAGACCAAGGGCAAGGGTGCATCCGGTTCCTTCAAGCTCGAGTCGAAATCGGCCGCTGCAAAGAAACCCGCAGGCGCATCTGGCAAGGCCGCCGGCAAGGCGCCCGCCGCCACCGCCGCGAAGGGTAAGAAAGCCACCGCCTCTGCGGCCGGCGCTAAGACCAAGAAGGCAGCAGCCGCGTCCGCGGCCGCATCTGCCGCTTCCGGCTCACCGTCGAAGTCCAAGGCATCGGCTGCCGCCTCCGCCAAGGACAAGAAGGCCGCTGCCGCCGCTAAGAAGAAGCCTGCACCAAAGAAGGCAGCAGCCCCCGCTAAGGCGAAGGGAGGCGCCGCTCCTAAAGCTAAGAAAACCGCGAAGCCGCCAACCAAGAAACCTAAAGCGCCTAAGCCCAAGAAGGCCGCGGCTACACCCAAATCAAAGCCGGCAGCCAAGAAAGCGTCCGCCGCTAAGAAGTAAGCTAGGGTCGGTAGCGTTCGCGTTACACCGGCGACGGTGACGACGACGACGACTACGACTTCGACAGCGCGGCGCTGGGTCGACTGACCGGACCCCGGACCAAAACCATCATCATCATCATCATCACCACCACCACCGATCACAATATATACAACACATCAGAAACAACAAAAGCAGGCAGGTACCTACATATTGTTGATATAGTGTGACAAAATCGTCCAACCTCGCGCACGCAGTACGTACGTACGTACGCGTCTATCTATCGTCCTCCGGTAGTAGGAGGGCGCGAATCGCGCTCGACGTGTCTCTAGCTCGTCCGACCTACCGACCGACCGATAACTATTCATCAGAAGCAGCAAGCAACTGAAGAGACCACAGACGACGGAGTCGGCGGCACCGAGATGCTTAGCGCGCGTGCATGCGCTCACCACACCAAAAAGCCCTTTTCAGGGCTAACAATACTTTCATGAATATAAACAATATTCGTTCCTCTATGACAGATGAGTCAAAACGTACACATAAACATACACACACGACATAAATTAGGATATGAAATAGAAATAAAGAAGAAAGATAGATAGATACCTACCTACCTAGAGAGAGAGAGAGAGACAGACAGACAGATAAATAAATAAATAAGAGAGAGAGAGAGAGGAATATATTATCTGTACCAATACCTACCTACCTACCTACCTACCTACCTACCTACCTACCTACCTACCTACCTACCTGACTGACTAACTAACTAACTAACTAACGAAATAAATAAAAAAAAAAAAAAAAAAAAAAAAGATACCCATAAGTACATAGGTATAACTTAAGTAAGAATTTTCACGTTAGGTTATACATAATTTCATACTGGATAGGTAGTAAATTTAAAAATAAAGAGAAAATGTATGTTATTTTAAGTTAAATTAAATTTAAAAAAAAAAAAAAAAAAAAAACACTATCAACCCCGTCCGCGTATCATCCATATTATATCCATGGTTCAGTGTGTGCGTTTGCGTGTTTTTGTAATATAGTTTCGTTTGTTGTTTACCCCTCCCGCTAACTCAGCCACGCAGCGCGAGTATAAAATAAACGAAAGTATGGGTGCGACGGCATTTGTAACCAGATTCTATCGGTGCGCGCACTGTTGTTCGCGTTATTTTCTTGAGTTGTTAGTGTGTTATATAAACAAATCCTTCAATTATGTCTGGTCGCGGTAAAGGTGGCAAGGTGAAGGGAAAGGCAAAGTCCCGTTCCAACCGTGCTGGTCTCCAGTTCCCTGTGGGCCGTATTCACAGGCTGCTGCGTAACGGAAACTACGCCGAGCGCGTGGGTGCCGGCGCTCCCGTCTACCTGGCCGCTGTGATGGAGTATCTGGCTGCTGAGGTACTCGAGTTGGCCGGCAACGCCGCGAGAGACAACAAAAAGACCAGGATCATCCCGCGTCATCTTCAATTGGCGATCCGCAACGACGAGGAGTTGAACAAGCTGCTCTCCGGTGTGACGATCGCTCAAGGTGGTGTGCTGCCGAACATCCAGGCCGTGCTACTGCCCAAGAAGACCGAGAAGAAGGCTTAAACGTGGTGCCGCGACGTCTCCGAACGAACGTGGTGCTTCGTGCGAGCGACCCCGCGCGCGCTTATTTCGGTATAATAATAATAAAAAATCGTATTATGTCGATTGCGCGATGCTCTCAGGTCATGCGAGCATCATCAAAACAAAAGGCCCTTTTCAGGGCCACAATATGATTCGTCAAATTTATAACCAAAGACAGTTTCTTTAACGGTTTGTTATCGTCAAACAAAAACATCCTAAACACCTACCTAGTAAAACTATTATTGAATGAATGAATGAATGAATGAATGAATAGATAAACATGACAGTATATCATCATATTAATACTCTCGGACCTTATTATATTTCAATTATAATATAGATACATAACTGAATAGGTACCTATTTGGTTTGTTTGCATAATAAAACAACACGGAACTTTGTAGCAAGCAGGAGAAGGTTTCGTTGACGTTAATTCTAATTACTCACATACATAACAATTGAGAAAGAAAGAAGGAAAGAATAATAATAAAAGAGTAACATGAAAATAACTATACATAAATAAACACTTTTATTCTATTTTACTTGTATACTTATAGTACCTATGTATATTAATTATAAAAGTTACTCTTAATATTTTTATTGTTTCTGTTATACATGTGAGTAATGCCTAATGGTACGGGGAAAAAAAAAAAAAAAAAAAGGATTTAATTATATTTATTTGTATATGATAGATATTATATTATATTCCATATTTACATTTTCTGTAATGACAAAGTAGCACTTGCAAGCTTCTTCCCACACCCTCCGCGCCTCACTCCCGGGCGTCCCCCCTCCCCGCGCTCGATCTACGCTCGGGCGTTAGGAGCGCTGTGATTGGTCCGCCGCTGAGTCGAACTATTCACCGCACGCCGCAACCGTGGGCCACGTGAGCATGTATAAATAAGAGTGTTGAATATTTTGTCGACCATACAGCGACCGAACTCCGTTCCGTTAGCACGTGTACTCGATTGATTAATCTCATCATCTCATAATGCCGCCTAAGACAAGTGGTAAAGCCGCCAAGAAGTCTGGGAAAGCCCAGAAGAACATCTCCAAGACCGACAAGAAGAAGAAGAAGCACAAGAGGAAGGAGAGTTACGCCATCTACATCTACAAGGTGTTGAAGCAGGTGCACCCCGACACCGGTATCTCAAGCAAGGCCATGTCTATCATGAACTCGTTCGTGAACGACATCTTCGAGCGTATCGCCGCCGAAGCTTCCCGTCTCGCCCACTACAACAAGAGATCTACCATCACGTCCAGGGAGGTGCAGACTTCAGTCAGGCTCCTGTTGCCCGGCGAACTCGCCAAGCACGCAGTCAGTGAAGGCACCAAAGCCGTCACCAAATACACCAGCTCCAAGTGAGCGGGCTATCGGTCGGTGGGCTAACCAAGAGCTCCCGACACTCCCGTTCGTCTCAACGCCGCCGCCTCGTGTCTGTGTCTGTGTACAGTGTCAAACCCAGTGCTTTTGTTCGTGTGTCTTGTTGACTGTGGTGCGTGTCAATTGTGTTAGTGTCATCGTATTGTGCCTACATACATACACACACATGTATGTATGTACTTGCGAGACGCGCATGATGCACGTGCTACGAGCAAACCACGACAAACTCCTGGACGCGCACTCCACGCACACACCGTGGGACCGTGGCAGGAGTAAAAACCAAAAGGCCCTTTTCAGGGCCACAAATAAACTCATGTGATAAGTTCACGTTTCTTTTGATATGAATATAGTCAAAACGTTACTATTTACACTAAACAAACATATGGCATATATGTATACACATATATCAATAACAAATATATGCACATATATCAATAACAAACATATGCATATATACACATATATGTCAATAACAAACATATGCATATATACACATATGCATATATACACATATGTCAATAAGTAACATATGCATTTATACACATATATGTCAATAACAAAGATATGCATATATACACATATGTCAATAACGAACATATGCATTTATACACATATGTCAATAACAACCATATGCATAAATATGTACACAAATAATTTCGTCATTTATATTATATATTTATAATAATATTTATATATATATTTTACACATGCCCATGTCTTATGTTCTTCTAATGTTCTCCTAAAATATAAAAAAAAAAAAAAGCTCGAGCTGAAAATTTAAACTAAGGTTATACAGGTTTAAATTACATCAAAATAGTATCTTCAAATAACATTCATAATAGATTTTTATATACTCAATTCACATTTTTGTAATGCGTATATTTCACGAAATTCTATTTTTTTTTTTTTTTTTTTTTTATTTTTTTTTTTTATACTTTTAATGTGTACATTTGTGTACGCCAGGTCTGAAAGGGTTAAGTAAATTTTTCAACCTACACATAATATACCTACCACCTAATAAACTTTCCGCTTGTTTTATAATATTAGCAATAACAACAAACATTTGGAGGTATCTACATCAGTACTTTTCTTTATTTATATGTATGTATGTACATATGTCTATATATTTCATACTTTGTGAAGAATACAAGAAACAATAATCGTGCATATACATATAAAAATAATGCAGTCCCAACATAAATACATATTAAGTGGGTTTTAGACTAATTTTAATACTACCATACAATATTTTAGTTAGTTAGCTCGTTGCACTAAAGATGGCGCATGGCGCGCGCCCATTGGCCTACTACCTGCTCGCCCGCCGGCTCGTTAACTACTGGTACCGTCGCTACCTAAGCCACGGTGCCACAATATAAATACGGCTGGAACGGCGATGCGGTTTTTATTCAATCCCTGGCGTTCGAGCTGTACGCACGTCCGTTCCGAGTGATTATTTTGTTTGAGTTGATTTTTATTTGTCTACTATCGTTCAGTGTTTACAATGGCACGTACTAAGCAGACCGCTCGTAAATCCACCGGTGGTAAGGCCCCGAGGAAACAGCTCGCCACCAAGGCGGCGCGCAAAAGTGCTCCGGCTACCGGTGGCGTGAAGAAGCCCCATCGCTACAGGCCCGGCACTGTGGCCCTCCGTGAGATTCGTCGCTACCAGAAGAGTACCGAGCTGCTGATCCGCAAGCTTCCGTTCCAGCGTCTCGTGCGTGAGATCGCACAGGACTTCAAGACCGATCTCCGTTTCCAGAGCTCCGCTGTTATGGCACTGCAGGAGGCTAGCGAAGCTTACCTCGTCGGTCTCTTCGAAGACACCAACTTGTGCGCGATTCACGCGAAGCGCGTCACCATCATGCCCAAGGACATCCAGTTGGCGCGCAGGATCAGAGGCGAACGCGCTTAAACTACACCACACAATCGCACGTCGCCCTACGACACGTATGACGACTGCCCTAGTGCAGTGCAGCGTGTCTGTGGCTGTGCGTTAACATACAACAAAAGGCCCTTTTCAGGGCCGCAATATGTATCAGATTTCCTTATATCAGATGTCAAAACAAAAAACGTACTTACTCACTCACTTACTTACTTACTTACTACCTACCTAAATAAATAAAAAAAAAAAAAAAAAAAACACACACACACACACACATAAACATACATTAAAAATGATACAGTCATGTATGTACGTACCTACCTACCTACCTACCTACCTACTTAATTAATTAGATACATTCTATCTATTAAGACCGTCGGTCGCTAATATTTATTATTATAATGAGATTTATCTTGCTTGCATAATAAGTACAACTAGGTACTAGGGGCACTACATAAAATGCTTATAAGTATATTTTACAGTTTCATATCTATAGATAGGTGCATACCTATGTAAATATATACATTATTATGAAGTATAAAAAATGATTTACTTACCTTAACCTACTACTACTACTACTATAATAATAATAACGTACATAATATTACTAACGTGTATTTATTGTATTCATTTCGGTATTTTTACCTATGTTGGTAATAATTTATTATTAAAAGTTAAGTACCTGAAATTCTGTTTTACGAAACAATACCGATTGAAAGAGAGAGAGAGAGACATCGTCAAACCGACCAATCGGCTAACAGAACGGGCTTACCTCGCCCCGCGCTCCTCTCGCCTCTGTCTCCCCACCCGCTGAGTTCCGCGTTTAATATAAATATAAGACCGACCACGAAGCGAAAATATAGCCAGTCGCTCGCTCGCTTGCTTGCTTGCTTCGTTCGTGTTCGTGCACTACACACTCAGTTAATTTCTCAAGATGACCGGTCGCGGTAAGGGAGGAAAGGGTCTGGGAAAAGGAGGAGCCAAGCGCCACAGGAAGGTACTTCGTGATAACATCCAAGGTATCACCAAACCCGCCATTCGTCGTCTGGCCCGCAGAGGCGGCGTGAAACGTATCTCCGGTCTGATCTACGAAGAGACTCGCGGTGTGCTTAAAGTGTTCCTGGAGAACGTCATTCGCGACGCTGTCACTTACACCGAGCACGCCAAGAGGAAGACCGTCACCGCCATGGACGTCGTCTATGCCCTGAAGCGCCAGGGACGCACCCTCTACGGTTTCGGCGGTTAAACACACCACCGTGTCGCCTCTGCGCGCAACCAGCTCTGCATACTACCGTGACGGAGAACGTGTCTGTGTGTTGTGTTCGTTTCGAATATAATACCATATCGTTCGACCATGCGTGTATACATATAGATGCGCGCACTTAAAAAAAGGCCCTTTTCAGGGCCGCATATGATTCGATACTATTAAATATGTTTCTTTAATGGAAATGTCTGAAAAACGTACCTCTAAACAAACAAATATATATATATATATATAATATGTATATACATACATACATACATACATACTCACTCACTCACTCACTCACGGTAATAGATAAGTACAAACTTATTTCGTTCTACGCGTGAAAACCGCCTTGCCGCCCAACTGGGATATTAAACTGAAAAAGAAAACGCATTAATTAGTAGACCGTAATATTCAATAGATAGATATATACTTACGTTACGTTAAGATGCTTGCTTGCTGGTAGGTAACTAGGTAGGTAGGTAGAAACCTAGGTGCCTATTCGTTTGATCGCAGCTCGGCGCGGGTGCAGTTTGTTTATGTGGATGTTCGATGTCGTGACGTGTGTTACTTTGTAGGTAGGTAGGTACCTACTTATGGATGTGTATAATATTTGATTATTGCAATTTTATACATTTATTATATTATTTACTAGTCATTATATCAGACACATGAATAAATACATACACGAAACTCTAACACAGGCACATTACAGCCTTATGCGTTTACAGTCTGAAGAGACTCTGTCCGAGCTGTCGAACCGCCCGCCCGCCCGAGTAGGTACGCGGACGGACGCGGCTACGCGGTGTCTGTCTGTCTATTTGCACGTTCTTTAATACGCTTTCTAATGCTATTGCCACTAATCTGTACACTGTCACTCTCGTATTTTGATATAACACTAGATATTAATAGGCTGCACTCGCCGAACGTGGCCTGTAGTCGCCCGTCCTTAGATGTTCAGCGGTCGCGTGATGTTTTACGACGCTTCACTTTTAGGTCGATAATACCCTCGCGAGACTGTGTGATATCGACGGAGTCCTGTCACCAGACATGCTCGATATCCTCCTAGTTGGCGCGTCGACGTTTATCGGCTTCAACTATCACTTTTATAGAGAAAATAACGTTTTGAACACGACCCGACCTGCGCTTCGTAAGCAGTCGTCAAAATAAATCACCGCCACCTTCCGAACGACCGCCGCACCCTTGCCGGATTCCCACACGCATCTCTTCAGCTTCATGAACGATCCGAAACCGTGACGCTGCTTGTCGCCGGCCCTCGTTAACCATTGTTTTTCTTTATTTTATTAGATACGTGTTAGTGAAAACTTTCCAGCGTTCATACGAGAAAACCTCCCGCGACATCACGGCGCTCGTTACGGTAAAGTTTCGCCGTTCCTAAGCGTACGTACACGAAACACTCGAAACCTATAAGTGGCGACATCTAAGTTGTTGTTATTAATCGTTCACGTACTACAGCTACCAGTGTGTTTGTGTGTTGTGAAGTTTTGTTTTTCTTTTTTAATTAACAACAAATTTTTTATACATATATTATAATAATGGCAGACACCGCAGTCGCTACCGAGGCTCCGGCCCCCGCTACACCAGCGAAGAAGCAGGCGAGACAGGCCGGTGCCGCGAAGAAACCAAAGGCGAAGCCTACCCATCCCAAGACATCCGAGATGGTCACCAACGCCATCAAGGAGATGAAAGAGCGCAGCGGATCTTCCCTGCAGGCGATCAAGAAGTACATCGCCGCGCAGTACAAGGTCGATGCGGAAAAACTGGCTCCGTTCATCAGGAAATACCTGAAGAGCGCCGTCGAATCTGGGGCACTGATCCAGACCAAGGGCAAGGGTGCATCCGGTTCCTTCAAGCTCGAGTCGAAATCGGCCGCTGCAAAGAAACCCGCAGGCGCATCTGGCAAGGCCGCCGGCAAGGCGCCCGCCGCCACCGCCGCGAAGGGTAAGAAAGCCACCGCCCCTGCGGCCGGCGCTAAGACCAAGAAGGCAGCAGCCGCGTCCGCGGCCGCATCTGCCGCTTCCGGCTCACCGTCGAAGTCCAAGGCATCGGCTGCCGCCTCCGCCAAGGACAAGAAGGCCGCTGCCGCCGCTAAGAAGAAGCCTGCACCAAAGAAGGCAGCAGCCCCCGCTAAGGCGAAGGGAGGCGCCGCTCCTAAAGCTAAGAAAACCGCGAAGCCGCCAACCAAGAAACCTAAAGCGCCTAAGCCCAAGAAGGCCGCGGCTACACCCAAATCAAAGCCGGCAGCCAAGAAAGCGTCCGCCGCTAAGAAGTAAGCTAGGGTCGGTAGCGTTCGCGTTACACCGGCGACGGTGACGACGACGACGACTACGACTTCGACAGCGCGGCGCTGGGTCGACTGACCGGACCCCGGACCAAAACCATCATCATCATCATCACCACCACCACCGATCACAATATATACAACACATCAGAAACAACAAAAGCAGGCAGGTACCTACATATTGTTGATATAGTGTGACAAAATCGTCCAACCTCGCGCACGCAGTACGTACGTACGTACGCGTCTATCTATCGTCCTCCGGTAGTAGGAGGGCGCGAATCGCGCTCGACGTGTCTCTAGCTCGTCCGACCTACCGACCGACCGATAACTATTCATCAGAAGCAGCAAGCAACTGAAGAGACCACAGACGACGGAGTCGGCGGCACCGAGATGCTTAGCGCGCGTGCATGCGCTCACCACACCAAAAAGCCCTTTTCAGGGCTAACAATACTTTCATGAATATAAACAATATTCGTTCCTCTATGACAGATGAGTCAAAACGTACACATAAACATACACACACGACATAAATTAGGATATGAAATAGAAATAAAGAAGAAAGATAGATAGATACCTACCTACCTAGAGAGAGAGAGAGAGACAGACAGACAGATAAATAAATAAATAAGAGAGAGAGAGAGGAATATATTATCTGTACCAATACCTACCTACCTACCTACCTACCTACCTACCTACCTACCTACCTACCTACCTACCTGACTGACTAACTAACTAACTAACTAACGAAATAAATAAAAAAAAAAAAAAAAAAAAAAAAGATACCCATAAGTACATAGGTATAACTTAAGTAAGAATTTTCACGTTAGGTTATACATAATTTCATACTGGATAGGTAGTAAATTTAAAAATAAAGAGAAAATGTATGTTATTTTAAGTTAAATTAAATTTAAAAAAAAAAAAAAAAAAAACACTATCAACCCCGTCCGCGTATCATCCATATTATATCCATGGTTCAGTGTGTGCGTTTGCGTGTTTTTGTAATATTGTTTCGTTTGTTGTTTACCCCTCCCGCTAACTCAGCCACGCAGCGCGAGTATAAAATAAACGAAAGTATGGGTGCGACGGCACTCGTCCACGAGACGCCGCTACGACCACACGCTACGCTATCGCTCTCCGCTCGCTCCCCGCGCCCCGCTCCCCTCTTTACCTGTATAGAGGTGTCGCACGGTGCCGCCAGCAGAGCCCTACACCGCCGCGTTGCGCCCCGCGCCCCGTGCTCCGCACTCGCCCGCGCGTCGTAGCACTCGTAGCACTCGTAGCTCGGCTCGTAGCCTCGAGCGCCCCGCGCCCCGCGCCCCGCACTCGCCCGCGCGTAGCCGCTCGGTACGTAGCCGCGCGTCGTAGCACGGCTCGTAGCCTCGAGCGCCCCGCGCCCCGCACTCGCCCGCGCGTAGCCGATCGGCCCGTAGCCCCGAGCGCCCCTGCGCCCGTAGCCCCGTGCTCGCCCGGCCGGCCGGCGTTCCGCGTATAGTTAAAATAATATTATTAGTCAGCTAGTGGTCGAGTTTAACATATTGTTTTCTCGACCGCTGGTTGATTAATTTAAAAAAGTCTTTTTCAAGACTACTTATTTCTTTAACAGCCGCGATTTCACTTTAGAATCACTAGTTCCCTTCTGGAAAAAAAAAACCACAGTTTCGTGGTCCTCGGTGGCAACCAAACTGGTGTCAACAAGCCGAGAGGGGTGTTGACCCGACTCACCCGCCGAACCCCTTCAGGGCTAGGCAGCAAATCGGACGGGTCCCAGTACTCCGGCCTTGGGGGGACCCCTAGTCGGACCTGGTGACAGTTTTCCTTTCCAGCAACACACCTAGTGTCTTTAGGGTGTGTCTACACCCTTCGCACTAGACTGGTCAGGGCCCCGTTGCACATTGAGACTGGCAACGGGTTACTAGCTTAGGGCTCACCAGTAAGTACACACCTCCCTGTCTAAACCCGACAGGGAGGGTACACACCCCCGGGCCTATCCACCCGGGGGGATAGGAACCATGGACGCAAGTCCAGGTCCCCAAGTCTTCTACCAGGCGCTTCTTGCCCTGGTAGACGTCCTCATTAAAGACCCCGACGTCTGCGCCAAGTACGGCGACAAACTGTCTGCCCTACAGCAGACAGCCCCCGCTCTCCAGCCCGCCCCCGTCGAAACCGAGGTGTCCATGGACACCGAGGTGCCCTCCGCAAAGCGGTCCGTCCCCGACTCCTCGGATTCCTCTGAGGAGTCCTCACCCTCATCCCAGGACGATGAAGCTGACGGCTTCATCGCCGCCTCGGGGAAGAGGAGGAGGAAGGTCTCCTCCTCAAACCCGGCCCCCAAACTGGCGGCCGCTGCCTCCGCCAGCGGCTCCCCCACCCCCGCCCCTGCCCCCGGTAACGCTGCCGCCACCTCGCGCGCCGCGACACCAAACCCCTCCCACTCAGCCCCCCGAGCTGCCGCCAAGATCCCCCCTCCCCCGCCTGTCTTCATACAGGACAAGGGAAAATGGACCCACGTGTCTGGATGGTGTGCTGATCAGAAGATCAGCTTCACCAAGGCCCAGTCTACACAGACTGGAATCAAAGTCACAGTCCCGTCCTCAAAGGACTACCGGGAGCTGACCAAGCTCCTCAAACTCAGAGGTGTGGCCTTCCACACATACTCTCTCCCAGAGGAACGTCTTACCCGTGTGGTCATTCGCCGCGTGCCCACGGAGCTATCCTCCGAGGACATTAAGGCAGACCTGATCTCTCAGGACATCCCGGTAAAGGAAGTCCACCGCATGCATAGGGCGCGTGGTAAAGTGCCCTATGACATGATAATGGTGATCTGTCACCCGGTCGAACGTTCCACCCACCACCCCATCTTCCTGGTGAGTAGCATCTGCCCACTGACAGGAATTACGATTGAAAAGCCCCACAAGAGCAGCACTGTTGGCCAATGCCACAGGTGCCAACTGTACGGGCACTCCCAGGCACACTGCCACGCTAAACCCAGGTGCGTTAAGTGCCTGGGCGATCATGGCACGGCAGAGTGTCTCCGCCCCAAAGACCGATCGCTCTGTACCGAGCCACCGAGTTGCATCCTCTGTGGCGCGACCGGTCACCCGGCAAATTACCGGGGGTGCCCCAAAGCACCCAAATCCACCTCTCCTAAGCTGACAAAGCGCGCAAGCACTCGTCAACAAAGGGAAGCCCCTGAACCCCCGACCCAGCCCCCGGTGAGCTTGAGCCCCCAGAGACCTAATCCCTGGAACCGCCTCAACCACCAGCAGGCCTTCCCAGCCCTAGTGGCGACTGCCCCGCAGATTCCCCCAACCAACCCAGCCTGGAAGGCCAAGGATCCTCGCATCCGTCCGACCACGGCTCAAAAGGAGGCCCCATCGCCCTCCGCCCCCACCCCCGCACAATCCCCCCCCGCTCCTGCCCCCGCCTCCAAAGCTACGGCAGCGGCCCCCGCACCCCTTCTCCCAACCCCAACGGTAGGGAACGGCCCCATGGATGCCTTCAATGTCATCTCGGGGACCTTCCTCATCTTCATGTCTCCCCGCGCGAAACAAATGGCGCAAGAGCTTCTAACCGCCAGGTCTGACGGCAACCTTCATGCTATATATAGCATCTACAATGCGTATCCTGAAATTACGCAGGCCCTCTCCCCCCTCTCTTTGAACCACTAATGGATAACAGACCCTCCCAACGAACCAAGCCCCGATCCCTCAAGCTGGCTCACTTCAATGCCGATGGCATTAGAGATCAGAAAATTGCGATCTCAACCTTCCTCCGAGAGCACCAGATCGACATCTTCCTCGCTCAAGAGACCTTCCTCAAGCCTTGTAACCGCACACCCCTGATCGCAAACTACCGCGTAGTTCGCAACGACAGGCTGCGGTGTCACAAAGGCGGTACTCTTATTTACTTCACAAGGGCTCTATATTGCATACCATTGGACCCCCCACCCCTTTCACGACTCGAAGTTTCAATGTGCCGTCTCGGCATGTCAGGTCACCAACCTATTACCATAGTGTCGGCCTACCTCCCTCCCAGTTCCTCTGCAGAGAACCATCAACTCCTGGCAGATGACATTGCCCTACTTCTTGGGTTGAGTGACTCCGTTATAATAGCGGGCGACCTCAATGCCAAACACACTGCCTGGAACAGCACCAGGATCAATACCAGAGGCAGACTCCTGTTTGACCTCTCCACCCGATTAAACTTCGATGTCGTGGGGCCCATGACCCCCACCCACTTCCCCTATGATCCAGACCACACCCCAGACGTCCTCGACGTAGCGCTTCTAAAGAACGTCAACCTACGGTTGGACTCTATAGAGGCGATACCAGAGCTATCGTCCGATCATCGCCCAGTCGTCATTCGACTGGCTCCCCGCTCTGGCCTCCCTGACCCAGGTCAAGCGCCCCTGACAAAAGTGGTAACGGACTGGAGGAAAGTAAGCGACCGGCTGAAATCCACCACATCCCCCCACTTGGACTCCATACCTTCACGCCTCGACTCTATCACTGACACGACAGCCGCGATCGACTCGTTCACGGATCACGTACAGTCAGTCCTGAACGAATGTTCAAGGGAGGTCACAGTGGCAGAAGACCGTCGCTGGAAACTCCCCCCTGACTTGCGTGAACTGCTGACCGAGAAGAACGCGGCAGTCCGTGCCTACAGCAGCTTCCCCTGTGTGGCTAACAAAGCCTATATGCGCCATTTACAGAGAACTGTAAAAAGACGCGTATCGGAGTGGCGTGAAGCTGCCTGGGATAGCATGCTGGATGAGTTAGAGCCGACTCACCTAGCCTTCTGGGAACTTCAGAGGAAATTAAAATCCAAAGAAGTCGTCACCATGCCTCCCCTGGTTCGCCCTGACAATACCATCGTCTTCGACGACGATGACAAGGCGGAATGCCTTGCCTCCTGTCTAGAAGCCCAGTGCTCCCCCAGCCTCCTACCAGTAGACCAAGCTCATCTCCTCGAGGTTGACGCTGAAGTCGAACGTAGAACCTCCCTCCCGCCCGTTGACGACCCTGAGGACCCCCTGCCTCCCATCACTCCAGAGGAAGTGCAGGACATTGTCAAAGGGCTTAAACCCAAGACAGCGCCAGGGTCTGACGGCATCACCAACCGAGTGGTCCGCCTTTTCCCAGCCCACCTCATCATCCTCTTAACCACCATCTTCAATGGTGCATTGGGGAACAACATTTTCCCACAAACGTGGAAAGAAGCCACTGTGATAGGCATTCCCAAGCCCGGTAAGCCTAAAGCCGACCCCACTAGTTACCGTCCCATCAGCTTACTTAAAGTTCTCGGTAAGATCTATGAGAGGCTTATATACAAGCGACTCAGAGCCTACGCCGAGAACAAGGGCCTCATTCCAAATAAGCAATTCGGGTTCCGTACCCAACACTCCTGTCCCCAACAGATCCTACGTATCACTGAACATATACACGCAGGATTCCTGCGTGGTATGTATACAGGCGTAGTTTACTTTGACGTAGCGAAGGCGTTTGATAAAGTCTGGCACAACGGCTTAATCTATAAGCTGTACCAACTCGGTGTGCCTGATCGTCTCGTCCTCATCTTACGGGACTTCCTGTCAAACCGCACCTTTCGTTATAAAATCGAGGGAGCACTCTCCTCCCCCCGTCCCATCCATGCAGGTGTCCCCCAGGGCTCTGTATTAGCCCCCCTCATTTTCACGCTTTTCACCAGCGATATCCCGAAAAGCAGTATGGCACAACTCGCTCTGTTCGCAGACGACACAGCCATCTACTGCTCCGGACTCAATCCAGACCGGATTCGCCTCCATCTTCAAAGAGCGGTCAACTACCTTGCTGACTGGTTTAAGAAGTGGAGGATCGAAGTCAACCCCCCAAAAAGCCAAGCGGTACTCTACATGAAACCGCGACGCAAAGTCACCCTTCCACGGCCCATCACCATGGACGGCAAGCCGATCCCTTGGGAGAAGCAAGCCAAATACCTAGGTGTGATTCTCGACCAACACCTCAACTTCTCAGAGCACATTAAGGCGGTCCGCTCACGCGCCGCCTTCGCTCTGGGTCGACTCCACCCCCTCCTCAACCCACGTAGCAAACTGTCGCTCAGGTGCAAAATGCGCTTGTACACAGCATGCATACGCCCGATTATGACATACGCTTGTCCAGTCTTCGCACATGCCAAGCCGCGTCATATCCATAGGATGCAAGTAGTCCAAAACCGATTCCTCCGTAAAGCCACAAACGCCCCTTGGTTCGTCCGTAATGAGATCCTCCATCTTGATCTCAAAATCCCCACCATCCAGCAGTTCATGAAACGCCTCTCCAAGCGTTTCTTTGACACTGCTGCCAAGCACCGCAATCCTCTTATAGCAGCGGCTGCTAATTACCCTCCCTCCACCATCTCCCGCCTTCGCCGTCCACGGCATGCCCTCACAGACCCCGATGACCCCATAACCCTCCTCCAAGAGGCCAATAGGGCCACCAGCACAATACACAAGAAAAGACCGACCTACCGACCTCGCCGCCGAGGTCCATCGCGACGCGTTCAACGTAGTAGCCCCCTCACCCGTCCCTTGTCCGATGACGGCCAGCCCGCGCCGCAGCTGAGCCAGTAAATATAAACTCCCAACTATGACCTCTGAGTTTGTTTCGGACGTTTCTTCTCAGAGCTAGTACTAGGAAACGCCGCGGTCATCAAACCGAAATAAAAATAAAAATTCGATCCAGCCGTCCCTTGCTGTTCTTCTAGCGACACCCTAAGCCGAGGTTCGTACCCCACAGGGGGTGCCCTTAGCGTGTAGTCGCTTAGCTTTTAATAGCCCTGGCTGGAGGCTTTAAATTCACTTAAGGCAGCCACAGGATAGTCCGGTTAAGTAGTACCGGCCTCTCAAGGTCAACTACGAGATGCCATATTAAAAAAAAAAAAAGCGCAGAGTCAGTCTACACTCGACTAGCGATACGAAAACGAAAACAGCGACAGACAAGAAGCGATAATTGAGAATACCTACCGCGACAACTGTAACGAGAACTGTAAGTACTACGTGAAGAAACATCTGTAGCGTTATTGTGTGTTTACAACACGGACTTCGTGGACGTAAGAGAAGACTTCGGTGCAACGTCAGCGACATTCTACTTGTCATTGCCTACAATCGACTGTACCTTCGTTGCCAATAAACTTCGTAATCCTTAACCGGCATTTAAGTACCTCTAGCCCGTAACAATTGGTGTCGGAAGCGGAATGCCGGTCACGCCAAGGGAAGACGAAAGAGTTCGCACGGAACGACAAGCAGCGATGGATTTGGCACGTCAAGAGGAAGAATCACTTGATGTCCCTGCACCCGTAGAAGATGCGGCCGTCGTAACACCGACGAATGTGAGTGCGCCTAGTACCACCACTATTCCCGGAAGCAGTGGGTGTGATTTATCAGCGTTGCTGGCTGAGATGAACCGTTGTGACCACAGTTCAATCGTTACAAAAGTTATCCCAGGCTGTGCACAATATAGAAATTAATAAAACTTGATTAAGTACAGCCTATTTAGACGCAACCTGTTCTAAACTCACTCTCTCTCATTAGATACATCCAACAATAACTATACAGGCAGACTAACGTTTCTGACTAGCCTTCCTGACTAACGCTTCTGATTTACGGTATAAAGTCCCTTGGCGTCGCTACTGACGGGTGTCAACACGCGTGAAACGCGGCCTGTGGGAATAGGTAATTTCAGGAACAACCGCAACAAAGAAATGATGATAGTTTATACCTGTCGCATCATCGTCGAAAGAGAATTGGGTGTGTTGTACCACCAAGGTGTATGGCACCCAGGCACCGCCAAAAAGAGCCAAATAGATTTTTTTTAATAAGGTAATCATTTATTTAAATTCCGTTATTTAATTATCGATCGAATTATCGCGAGACGCCATCTCTTGGCTCGATGGCTCAACTCTAATGTCGTTTCCATCTAGATACGAGAGATGTCGCCCGCTGTCACGTTTTGCTACGTGACAATAGATATATATGGATATAACTCGCGCAAGTTAACTGTGCACCTCGCTGGAATGCAACACCTCTTCTGCATCCCCGCGTGACGCCCCGCATTCGCTGTAAGCGATGAGTAGCGTTCGCATCTTTGTTATAAATGTCTAAATCAGTCTTGCCAGAAGGTTACTTTTGTAACCTTTTAGGTGATTTTTGAACTACATTGGTTTCTTTTAGGTTACACTGATGAAAAGGTTACTTTTCGGTGATTTTTCGAAATTTGTAGAATTAACTCTTAATTTTTAATATAAAATCAACGAGTCGCTGTCGCGTAGCCGTAACTGACGGTTGGTAAAGCAACGAGTCGCTGTCGCGTAGCCGTAACTGACGGTTGGTTTAATAGCCCGCTACTGTGTTTATAGGTTTCGCGATTAGTGTCACTACATAAACAATTATTTAATAAACAATGGAGAGTGCAGAAGATGAAAGCGGAAGTGATATGGATAGTTCGCCGAATTGCGAAAAAGATTGTGTTGTTTCCTTGGAAGTTTGGAACCTAACATTGTGCGAGCCGTAATACATAAGGAAAGTGAGAAGAAAACAGCGGAGAAGAGGAAGGAGAGAGAACATGAAAGTAGTGATGTTGATAATGATAATGTAGTTTGATTATTAACTTTCTTCATTACTAGTCTGGAACTAATGTAACGTATTGTTTAGCTAGGCGTTGATAGCTGCGCCACAGTTTTAACTTTTGTAGCTATCTTCGTTTCTCTTTGTAAACGTATGTCCTAAAACTTGTTCCAACTAAACGATTATTATTATTCCTTTATTCTTCTATATGTACATACTAGCTTTCCGCCCGCGGCTTCGCCCGCGTGGAGTTCGGTTATATCGCGTTGTTTAGATTTCCCTCGGGAACATCATTTTTCCGGGATAAAAAGTAGCCTATGTTCTTTCTCAGGGTCTAAAGATTGTCTGTGCTAAATTACATCAAAATCGGTTGAGAGGTTTAAGCGGGAAAGCGTAACAGACAGACAGACAGACAGACAGAGTTACTTTCGCATTTATAATATTAGTATGGATTGTTCTACATTTTTAAATATTTATATAAATGCATAAAAAAAAACATTTAAAAATATAAAAAATAGTAGCCCACCCGTATCGGGAACAGGGTCCAAGCTACGCCGCGGTCAGGGCTCCAGAGAGAGGAACTTCCTGACGATGCGAGCTCTGTCCAGCAGTACCGCTTTCTGAATCAAGCCCTTGATCCAGCTGCCTAACGAGAGCCTCCTGAGGTGTTGGTCGAGGCTCTTGGCTATTAAGCCATTGATTGTCACGACTATCGGCACAATGATTGCTGAATCCACTTCCCACATGTCGACAACCTCGTGAGCCAAATCAAGTTACTTGATTTGTTTATCTTTCTCAGCTTTCACGAGGTTCTCATCATGTGGGATGGTTATGTCAACAATCATTGCACGCCGCTCTGATCGATCCACCAGCACTATATCAGGGTTATTGAAAACAATAGTCCTGTCAGTGATGATGGATCGATCCCAGTACAATGTGATATGGCCATTTTCGAGAACTGGGTCGGGCATATACCTGTAGTACGGCACCTCCGATTCCATAAGTTTGTATTTAAGAGCAAGTTGCTGGTGAATTATTATTATTATCAATTATTTTATCAACTTATAATAGGTACCTTTCAGTAAAATAAATATAAAAGCTTATTTTTTGTACAAAAAGTTACTTTTTTATATTTTAGGTAATTTCTGACATGACCCTACTGGCAACACTGGTCTAAATATAGTTTAAATCCCTGTTGTTATTACTGTTTCTGTAGAGTTTTTGCTTTTTTAAGTTTATTTTAATTTATTACTTTTTTAACGCATCAGTCCATATGTATCAATTTAATTGCAAAGCGTGATGAGTAAAATGATCTAGTATTATGACGCTTTATCATCAAAACCACGGAATGTTCATCTCGTCTGTGATCAAAACGACCTTTTATTAATATAAAAAAATTGTTATTTTAAGTATATTTTTTTAAATAATTCTCATTTGTTACAAACGGCACTGTCCGAATGACATCATAGAGCGAGGTGCACAGTTAACTTGTGCGAGGTAAAGATGTTAGCTGCTCTTTCACGCAAAAACGACTGAACGGATATGGATGAAATTTGGCACACAGGTGGTTTATAACTAGAAATATGACAAACAAATAAACATAGGATAGTTTTATCTCGATATTCGCACAGCGTCAAAACTAACGGCGGTGAAACCGCGGGGTACAGCTAGTAATTTTTCAGTGGATTGTCTTAGAAAGTCAAAATAAGGTCTATAAACGTAGACATTTTGAGCAAATAGAATATTTAATGGTCAATCAAAAACCAAATAATATAACTGCTTTCATTGCTAAAACGAACTCAGTGAACTTATTTAACTCGGAACTCCTTCAAAATAAATTTTTTTTTTCATTTACAATGAAGCAAAGAGTCGTCATACTCGTCATCATATCTTTTTCGGGATATATTAAGTACGGACGACAAGTAGCCATAAAGTAGAATAAATCTAATAAAGGGCAGATTGTAGTAGCTTGATGTGCTGTCGGTACTATTTGTACTATGTTGCCAACGCTTACGCAGTTACGCTATTATATTAGCAGGTAAATAGCAGGCCCGCAACTGGGAGGCCTGAAAATAACGTTGATATTTACAAAAATTATTCACTCTCTTTTTGTATTGAATTACATTGCATTTGCAATACCTTGTTGGCCTTTTTCTCCGTAAAGAGGTAGAAAAGTAAAGAGGTAGAAATTCTTATTTTAGCATTGTAACAATGAAAGATGTTTTATGACGTAGTTCGGCCATTTTGTTTTACATTTTTTTATCGGTAGTGGAACGCAGACGAACGATCGTCGATCTGTCATTCATTTATTATTCACCGAATGTCGTGGAAGTAGTGCGCCGTAAAAATAAAATTCGTGCAATCATTATTCCAAGGCGTATCTTTTGTTCGTGAAATTATGATATGACGAATATTTGTGTCTTCTACATTGATTCGTGAAATAAAGTGTGGAAAAATGGCTGTTGCTGGAGGGATTTCGCGTCGATTTCTATATTTCTTGGATTGTCTACTTCTACTCCAACTGGCGCAATACGTAAGTGACTAGATGTTACATTTTCATTGTTCCGCGCTAATAAGTCTACTAAAACTACGTATTTCTGCTATCTCAGGGCAGTAATGCTGTTTCAACGTCTCCACCTTAATCATTATTTTAATACGAGTTTCACGTTTCACTTGCGTTATTTCATTCTCTTGTAGTATATTTTTTAAAACTGGCTCTATATCCTACCTGTATTATTATTTTACCTTTATAACAAATATAATCTTATTCTAATATTACTAAAATTATCTTGCATGCAAATATTGCAAGCACATCCCAACAAAATCTGAGTACTGACCAGCACTGAGCACAGCCCAAAAATCAGAATAAATTATCTGAATTGAGAAATTGGTTTCTAATGGTTACAGAATGTTTAAGTAAGGCCATATATTTGCCTTTGTTTTTTATTCTTAGATGTTATTTAATAATGCTAGTTAGAATTTTAATAGACTTTACAATAGTAACATTAATAGGTAGGTAAATAAGAACTGTTATTAAACAGTTTGATAATGGAATTTGATAAGTAACTCGTGCATAAGTCAGGTTGACTGATAAGTTTATATTTTCCATTGTTTTGCTGAAATCCAATATCAGGTGATAGAATTCAACCAACAGGAAACAAAACAAATAAGGTCAAAGTCAATAATACACTTTAGCTACTTTAAAACAGATCAGAAAATCTATTTTTATTATGGTTTTTTTCAACATCATTTTCTTGTTCATTCTTCTCTGTAGAGATCTTCGTTTTGGAATAGGCAACTATGTACTTGCAACTTTCTGACTGACTCTAACAATTCAAGTGCCTATTAATTGTTTAATTGAAATGTATATTTCGAGTATAAGTTTTCATGTTATTTTTGCTTTTATATTATCAAAATTGGGTAAAAAAATATTGTTTATTTCAGTATGTATTTATAATATTTCAGATAGGTTTACCTTATTGCTTGGTATTTTATTTCTTTATGAATATGCATATAAGTACTAATACTACAGCTACATTGCTAGAAAATGTATAGTTATGATTAACACATCCCCAAAAAACTCAGAAACATAGTTAAAAAAGTGGAAGAAGTTGTAGAAGGAAGGGAGGGTGTCTTAACACCCTCCCTTCGTTCTACAACTTCTTACTAAATAATACACTTTAATGTTGCACACATACGTTACGTTTTTACACTT
Organism: Sesamia nonagrioides; assembly: GCA_017933935.1. Taxonomy (NCBI): domain Eukaryota; kingdom Metazoa; phylum Arthropoda; class Insecta; order Lepidoptera; family Noctuidae; genus Sesamia; species Sesamia nonagrioides. The sequence goes on along the minus strand of JADWQK010000962.1, from coordinate 171,718 downwards.
TATAGTTACAGTATTTAATATTAAAACTTTACTTTTAATTAATCTCTACGTCACTCATTTCTAGATCTTTGGCATTCATAATGGATTTGAGTTGGAATCCCATAAAGACACAAGAACAACCAACTCTACCACACACAGTCAGTCAAAGTCTACCAAAGGCTATTATATGTTATCCAGTTGAGTTATATCCAATTAGACTGAATAAGGGAAAACTCCAAACAAACAGAACTATACTTAGCTTTGATTGATTAATGTGCTAAAAAGGTATAGGGGTATATGAAAACAAACTACCTATTGTACATCTATAATTAAGATGGTAATTATTGACCAACAACACTACCACCATTGCATCAGAAGTACATTAGAATTCTAGAAAACACAACAGCGATTAAATATGTTGCGTGGTCACAATTTGACATGACACAAGCTGATATATGTCAATCAGGAACTCAAATGGTTCAATTAAGATTAATTTATACCAATAAACCGCTTGTACACTTCAATTGATATGGAATTAAGCTTACTAGAGGGTCTACATTGTCCATAAAGCTATAGACAGAATTTTATTGGCCATTATTGATCTTCTACCGAGCTATTTGTGATCAATTTAACCAGTTCAGTAGTTTTATCCAAAGATTTATCTACAAGCAGTCACAAGAATATTCTAGTAAAGTTCAATGTTTTATCCATAAAATTACAATGCTACAGAAATATTAAACATACTCTAGTTGAAAATGGTAATATTAACTATGTATGTTGTGAGTTTGGGGGAGGGGTGTATCTAATCTAAAAATAATAATCAAGTAAATTAAATTCAATTGAATTGTTTATTTCTCGGCTTTGTACATAATTTTTTAAATATTTTTCTTAATTCTAAATAGCACTGACATATAATTTGCTTAAACTATGTAGAACCTATGCTTCAAGCGTAAAAGTGCTTATTATAAATTTTTATTTTGCAATAATTAACAATAAAAGTAGTACGTAAAAAATCTAGGACACAACAGAAGTATACAGCGTGGCTAAGTATTAACAGCCGTATGGGTTGATTGAACATGCTAAGCTATGCTTGCCACAATTTGTCTGTGTTTGGGTGGCCCTCTCTTACATACCAAGACCCTTCATTGCCTCGTGAACATGTTAAGTTGTTGATCCCTGTTTTCTTTCATTGGTGGATCTTTGATGTTCAATACGGATTGCTAGAAGTCCGAAGATCTGACAACCAGTTTTACCAAGGGTTTTGAATTACCCAGTAATTTGGTTGTGGAAGTCAAATAGGCAGTCACTCAATATAAATAGACGAAAGACGACATGACGCAAAAGTTTACAAAAACACTAAAAATAAGACATAATTGAGGGAAACATGCGTCACATCCACGCAAAACGGCTGTCGCTCAGCATTATGCTGAGACTCTATGCAAAACAGAGCCCAGCGCTGGTTTTCAGCGACAACCGGCGCCGACGTAAAGACGTCACCCGGTGCAACAAACAATTAAAAGTGGCATCGAGACGGTAGTACTGTAACAATAAAAACATAAAAGTACAACAAAAAATAAATACTGATATTCAGTTGCTTCCGATTAGACTGGAAGACTAATTAAACTCCAACATGTTAGTTACATATTGTGTCCGACCAAAACTAGTTGTACTATCGAAATCGAAACCGAATTTCGGCAACAACAAGGAACAACCTTGTAAAAAAACTTTCGGTTTCGGCCGAAACAGAGACCGTTGCCGAAGTACGGTTTTTGGAACATTTTTTGAGGGAAAAATAAAGAAAACGTTGTTGTAAAAATCAGTTAGTCGTTATTGTTTTCTTTTTAAATTACCAAGATAAGGAGTGATCGACATTTTCATTTATTAATAATCAACATACGAAATTACTAACCTTTATTTAAAAAAAAAATAGTTGCTCCTCAAAAATACTCATAGGTAATTATTTCAATGGATAGGTTCTCAATCACTCAAAACTCGCCACCACAACAAAACAAAATGAACAGCAAACAAATTAGCGAATCATGAATTCACGACATCTCGCCTGCGATGGGATTCATTCATTCAACGGGTCGATCATGACCGATCACAGCGCGAAAATTCCCGAATGCATATTCGGTTTCGGTCGTAGTTTCGGCAAGATTGCCACCTAAAATGAAACTAAATCGAAAACACGAAACCGAACTTTCGGTCGGACACTAGTTAGGTACATGTTTATTGTTACATGTAGAATTTCATGTTTTCGATCCTGTCTTAAGTTCCGTAATGTCGATAATATGCCCAAAATGTATGAATGACATAAAGATGTAATGGAAATATGTTTCATGTAAGTGTATTTATAGGTGGAGTAACAATGCTCATGATCAGCATAACAGCGTTAATCCCAGTCGCATCCGAAGCCTTTTCAGCTTTGGCATCTGGGGCCCGCTTTACCAGTCTAACTGCTAATTTTGGCTACTTTGACATTTTCCGTGAAGCGTCTGCCGTCTCACCTCCACAACCCGAGGGCGATATATCGAAGCATTGCAGTTAGACAAATTGTTGGACTTTTGAGAGCTCCAACAACCCGTAACGACTGCCATTAGACGTTCGTATGGCAACCGGGACCAACGGCTTAACGTGAAGTACCAAAGCTAATACTCGCTATCTATATGTAAATCACTACCAACATTCTTTGTTTTTGTAAGTTGCCAGTCGACACCTATTTTTGCTAGCGTCCGCAACGCAATGACTAACGACCACACGGCATATTTGTAAATAAACAGATTTGAATAATGCGACAACAACAGCCTTGGCCTAAGCTAAACTTTCGGAAGGACAGTGGTGACAATATGGCAATATGTAATACTTATCTAAATCCAATTTGTTCAATATTTCCTATCATCAATGTTAAGGACAATTCTAAAATATTTTCTAGATCAGGGCTAAGAGCTCGTTTGGGCATGGTAACTATTTTAAGACGCCTTTGTTAACGCCGTCACGCCATCTGCATTAATGTGCACATTCAATCTGTAAAGATGTGTCTTATTATTCAATTTGGTGTCATAACGTATCACAAAGATCAGTATTAGCTTATTCATATTATGAATTATTCTTAAAGATTAATATCGTTAGTACCAATGCTATTATTAAAATTTATTTTATGTATTATGTTAATTACCGAATTACCAAAGGGCACTATGATTTCGGAAACTAGACCTGGGGGATTGTTATCAGTTACAGAAATAAACAGTACCATTAGAGATTAGCCGTTATTGTTCCATAACTAAAGCCCGAGAGTTTTTGTCATCCACATTTATCAACCGATTTGTTAATCTAGCTCTATCAATTATATTGCCTGTAATATCCCACTACTGGAGAAAGGCACTCTTTTCCGTTTTCGACACACTGGACTATCGAGCCAGTCCTTTTGGTAGAATTCAAGTTTGTCCGGGCATCTTCAGGATGTAAAAGGCCCACAAAAACTCAACTCTAACTTGACTAAAAATAAGTAATGTATTTCTAAACTTTAAATTCACAGAGCCCTTTTAGAAGGTCTTCCCCATAACCGATGGTGTAGTTTCCATGCGTGCCCGTTGTAGGAACGGACATGGTTGCGACTGCTGACATGCCAAGGTTTATTGGCGTACTTCGAGTCTTCGTCACGCGAGCGTGAGGCACATAATAACTAGCTTCGTTTTCCTTATTACCACTTCTCAAGGCGACCGTTTCGAGAAAATAATGGTCTTAATTGCCGAATCCTTTCAAGTAAGGAAAGCGAAAATTTAAAGGTTTTTGGTTTGAAAGTTTAGAACGCCCCCTAAAATATTTGGCGTTGACCCAATTCTTTTAGGACGTATTTTGTAATTTAGAGCGTGTTTTAATTAGGGGTTTCCAGAAGCCACGTTTTAGCGCAATACATAAAAGTTGGCTTCTCCGAATATTCTGGAAAACGCTATTAGTAATTTAATTAGCCACACTTACTAAGACCGCTTTGTACGGAACGTGTAATTTTCCACTCTGAAGAAAACTACGGATTATTAGAGTTTTATTAAATTTTCGCACTTAACATTAATTAATTCGTGTCCAATCTACTTGTACCCCTTGCATAATGGGCATTTATATCGTTCGCCTCGCTCAGGACATCTACGTTTTTTATATGTTACAGAAACAAGGATCAAAGATCTTATAAATGTTGTAAATTAGGTTATTAATTTTACCTTTTTTATAGATTCATGTCTATACTAGTAATCAAACGCAGTATTCAACGGGTTCCAGGTTCCTACAAGTATAGACGCTAATAAATATTAGGATATGTAATACACTCAATTTTCACATTTTTTGCACATGTGCCAATATATTACATACTTACAAGGTGAGCGATATGAACATCCTTGTGCTAAGTCATTGCAATTCATCGTTATTATTACATCGACTCTGACGCCAGCGTGCAGCGGCCGTCCCAGTTTGTTTCAATTCAGGCGGAATATATCATACATACTTCGGGATACTCTGGAAACCTTGGCTTGCTTTGGAGGTCATAGCGAATTTTATTTCGTTGTTTTTTTTTTAAGGAATTAATTTCTTAAGCGGCTGTTGGACATCGTATTCGTCAAATTTCATTCAGGGCTTGCTCAAAGCTGTGGTGCCCTTTGCTACTTGATAAAATCTGTCATCGTATATCGTCGTTTAAATGGCCTAATGCAGATTTTAGAGATATGAAATAGAAATTGCCAATAAACCAGACATAATACCGAAAAACACGCAAAGGGATCGGAGACTACCGTTTTATGCACTTTTTTTTTTTTTTTACGAAATACCAGATACTAAAACATAATAGCAAATGTAAACATCATAGCAGACATTGGTTCCAAACTTGATGACACCTGACTGAAGGCTACAGATCGACCTCACTGTAAGTTACGCAAAAAATATGCAATAGAATTTTTATCGGTACTCTGCTCATACGATCAACTTTTCATTTCAAAATTATTGAAGCCTCTACTTACTCGCTTTATTTCCACTGGCTTTGCCTAATTGTAGATTGTTTTTTTTTTCATTAGTGTTATTTTATTTGAACGTAAATCTGAATTTTTGGTGTTCCGTTTTTAAGAGGTATTTGTTTGTGTATTATATGTTTGAAGGTTAATCTCCGGATCTACCAGTCGGATTTGAAAAAAGAACTTTGCATTTGATAGCCCTATTCTTAAGGAAGGTTATAAGCCATTTAACGTCACGCTACGACCCTTAGGAGACGAGCAAAAGGAGAAATAATCAGATGTTATGCTAAACACCTACAGTAGTATTATTAATTTATTATGTAACATAATTGTATGTCGAAAGATCGATGGGATACGAAAGCACTAGGAAGTAGCAAAGAACGGGCGTTTTGGGTGACTGTCTTATGTAATATTGACGTTACAAAGGGCTAATTTTCAGCATAATTTGAATAAATGACTTTTGATGCGAATCGCGAGGGCTAAAATTTTACGCGGACTCGCAAGCAGAAGCTATTAGGTAAATAAATTCGGACTTTATGCATAAATATAACCATTAAAGATTTCCTTGTTTGTTGAAACCGAATTGAATATTAATAAACATTTAGTAATCGTCAGACCTACCTTTAACGGGAAAATTTTTGTAAATCGTCTACCGAGGACAAGACATTATAATACACAATCATAAGCCCCTATGTACGTCATCATGACTCACTTGCTAAACCGGAAAGTCCTGATTCAAGTTTAATAACTACAGGAGTCAGTCAAGAGCAATGTTGGAGCAAAACAACCCTTAGTACAAAACTGATTAAGTTTTATTTAGCCTGATTTACCTAGGACAAATGGGGGTTGTAGTGATAATGGATTGTTTGTCCTTACTGGTGAGGCTCCATAATTGTACTTTGGCGTTTAAATCCATGTTTAGCAGTGGCGAAGGGTGAAATTTTGACAAAGGGAAGCCGGTCCAAAAAATAAACACTTAAACACTTACCTACTGCAGGATATCTTGGAGGAGGTCTTCAGATAAGAATAGTATTAAAGCCCCACCTTCACCATACAAAAAAGGACTGATGATTTGATAACAGTGTCTTTCAAGTATGATAAAGCGGCAGCAAAAGAAAAAAAAGCCTTTTTCGACGTGCATCTCCATACCACACATGCATGCTTGTTAGTAAGTACTAAGTAGTACCTATTGTTAGGGGAATAAGAGTCAAGAAAAATAAAATAAAAAATTACAAAAATAATAGTGTTAAAACCGAACCACACAAACACCGATCCAAAACCAACAAAAATATTAAGCAAAAATAAAGCAAATTATACACAATCACAACGTTATTTATATTGTAATGCAATGCGTCTGTTTTTTTAACAAAATGAGCTAAAATGATGTTATAAAAATTCGATTACTTTTCATTTTATTAAGCAAATTTTTTAATTGACATGATAGCCAAATCGGACAATCTCTGCTCTTTTGGCAGTTTCGCACATATGTGTGAATGCGTTTTAAAGCAGAAAATGACCGCTCAGCTGAAGCTACTGAAATGGGGAGGGTCAGAATTAAACTGCAAAGAGTCGAAACTTGAGAAAATGCGTCTTTCAAAGACGTATTCTGGAGCTGTAAAAAGCTCATAGGTGTCCAATTTATTTAACAACGCTGACGTAAGACTTTAAGTTCATTCAGCAGGTAGTCAGTTGAGCAGCACTCTATATGAATTAAAGCCATAATAACAAACAAAATACACAGTATTTAACCAAATCTGCGATTAAATTACGTTACAGAATCAGTCACAGTTTAAATACCACAAATATTAAAATATAACAAACGAAAACACGAAAACGAACACATGTCACATACTAACAATAATTTATTTTCAACCAAACGAAATGGAACACGAAAATATGCCAAAATAAAAAGAATATGACTTGCGAAGGATTTCATTATAACGTTTCTTTGTCTCATTCTAATAGAGGAGAGGAGAGAACTGCAACCCGGTCGGCATCAGCCTATCTTTTCTCAAAAATTACGGACGGTTAGCGATCATTAGAAAGAGATGTCTGACACGCTCTGTCTTTTCGCCTCATAGTAAAACGTTTGACCGAGGTAGGCTGTAATTCGTCGAGTTCCTTCAATGTAATGTACGAAAAATTTAAGCGCTGATTAATTTACGACTATAAAATGAAATGTGATACTTAGGTATTGCTAAGAATTACTATTGCTATTGTAAATCGCGCAGGCATTTGATTAATAATACTTTGTTAATGAAATAGAATGTAAATACTTTTGTATGAATATGGAACTGATTTTTGAAAGGTAACCCGGTGGGAATCGGCTTGTATGGACTCTTCGCCACTGATGTTTAGGGAGAAAATCAGAGGTAAATATTGATCAGTGACTACAGCACGATACTGTGACACGCGAAACGACAGAAGCCAGACAAATTATTGTTTAACAATTAACGAATGTGGCTTCGAAATGATTTCGTGGGTTAATATGTAATATTCAACCGAGTTATTACTATATACTGGTGGTCTCATCTACGCAGTAAGCCAGTGTTTGGGGAGTTGGTCTGAAATCCCTGACGCCTCATTTGTCTATACAACACTTCGTCTTTCTATACGTGTTCATAACACACACCAAAAAAAAAAATACTAGTCTACTGATGTGAAACGTAGGTCATTTTTGAGTATGATATTCTCGTCGTCTTTAGACTTATATCTTGTTTTTCTTTTTTATGTACCTGTTTGCTCTCGCTATTTAGATTTAAGTACTGTTTTTATTCTTATTACATTTTTGTTTTTATTGTACCGGTTCGGTGTCAGTTGAAATTCACACGCCGGCTGTCGCTGAAAACTAGCGCTGGGCTCAGTTTTGTATAGGGTCACAGCATAATGCTGAGCGACAGCCGACAACCATTTTTTATTTTTTGTTTTTGTAATCTTTTACGTCACGTTTATCACAAAAAAATTTACTTACTTTTTCTACCTCTCTGAAGATACTATTAACATTAGTTTCGTCGAAAGTTCGGTTAAAGTCGAGAGCCGTCCATAATAATTGAGTCAGACGATAATCCGACAGCCTACCGCTTGTCATCACGGAAGTTGACTCACTCTCAGCGTGATTCTCACTGATTTGCGTCGATATTCCGACGAACATCGAACCTAAACATAATGTGCGCTTACGTTATAAAAGTAGTTAACCCATATATGTGAAATACAATTAGGATTGACACCCAATACAGTATTGCGTTTATAACCTATTAAAAGGAGATTAGTCAAACTAATCGTTGATTGAATCGACCGACTAAAAGCCATTCTACAGGCGAGAAGAGAATTTATGTGTCAACGACTCAAGCCCAGTCAGTAAGGATCAATAGACCAAGGTGTCTCAGACTTCATCATCAACCTTTTTATCGTCCCACTGCTGGGCACAGGTCTCCTCTCGTACAGAGAAGGATTGAGCGTAATCACCACGCTTGCTCAATGCGGGTTGGCGATTACAGACTGAAAGTCCAGATTTCCTCAAGATTTTTTCCTTCACCTTGTAATCAGTCATTGGTGTCTAAGATAAACTAAGAAAGTACATGTAACTTAGAAAAGTTACATTGAAACCCGCACACTCATAAATGAGAGGCTGGTGTTTTGATCACTAGGCCACCACAACTATACAGGCTTCACTAGGGTTGAAAATTCAACGGGAGGCCTGAAGGCGGGTCTCGCTTAGATAGTGTTACCTCACGGAATCTTGATTGATGACTAATTTAAAGTAAGGATATACTATATTTGTACTAAACAACCGTGGTGTATTGATTAATCTTTACTACTATTGCCCCGTTTCCGTTGAATTACCTTGAATATATTGAACATAGATGGTAACTTCACTAATTAATTAATTGTGTTCTCGTTCCGTTTATAGCTAACAAGCCGCGCCCCGCGGTTTCACCCGCGTAAGTTTCGATCCAACGGGAATATCGGGATAAAAAGTATCCTATGGGGTTTTCCTAGTTATAAACTATCTGTGAGCCAAATTTCATCTAAATCCGTGCAGCAGTTTTTGCGTGAAAGAGTTACAAACAACCATACTTACTGACAAATTTTAGTAGGTTTTAAAAATTTACAAGTTAGGTTATATCTGCAGGGCAATTTCCATAGTTTTAATAACGTTCACATTCTAATCGCAGTCTCAATATTTTAAAAATACTATAGTGATAACAGTAGAATGTCTTTTGGTAAGCTTCTGCAGGTTTCTAAGTCAATACTTAGAAACCTCCCCTGAAAGCTTCCCAAAAGACTCGACTTTTGAATCATTCAAAAGATTCATAAAAAAACTGTTAGAGGCTACTTACTAAGCTCGACGTTTCAAGATTAATGAATGCGAAGGTAATACGTTGCTCCTTTGTGTAAACATAATGTGGTTTTTTGAGCAAATTGAAAGAAACATGATTGCTGGAATAACGTAAACATTCAATAGAAATCACAGAGCTGAGGGCTTTGAACCGTTTGATGTATGGTTTTGTGTAAGGACTTCACTTCAATCTTTCAATCAATTGAAAGTTGAAAGCGCTGAAATGGACAGCGAACTGAATTGAGGACAGTCTGAAGGGTCAAAGAACTGGGGTTGTTTGTATTGATATCTAAATGGATAGCTACTTTATCGTGTAGAAGCAAAACTTCGTCAGATGCGCGAAGCGTTTATGTGATAGACCTTTTTCATTTGCAATTATGGAACAAATTCCTTTTATAGTCTCGGGGAGATTCTGTAAACAGACATTCTTGGGAGTGTTGACCTGTTCTTTGCTCGTTGAATAATATGTATTAAATTGATTGATTTGACCTCCAACCTCCTCCTCCTCCTCCTTTGTCCTCCTCTGGCTGAAATTATAACTATAACACCCGGCTTTTGCGATGATCCGCATACATACACATAATCCAGCCTACTATGTTCCCATCCTCGGACACAGGCCACCTTTCGGCGAGAGGGAGTGGGTAGTAATCCACCACGATGGCCCAGTGCGGGTTAGTAATGTCACGTCTTCAAAGTTTTTGTTATTAGGACATGTCGGTTTCCTCATGATGTTTCCTTCACCCTTTTTAGAGCAGTGGTGATGAATGATCCGCATATTCAATGTTCGTCTTAAATTTTTTTTAATGCGTTTACATACTTTTAAACTCATACATAAACAGCCAACCCGGCACATCTCCCTGTAGGCCATACAAATATTTGTTCCGTGCGGGATTCGAACCTGCGAGACGCAGCACGGCAGTCGATCGCTCGGCCATTGCACCAACCGTATCGAAATATGTTTTTGTACTTGATTTAAATTCAATAAATAAAGATTTTGTCTATTTTAAAATGTTATTGTTGATATATTGCACGATACACATGTGAATTATTCAATGTTATTCAAGATTTTTGTTCCACCGTTATATTCAGTTGCCTGAGGAAAAAAACATCTACTTTGGGTCAAAATTTGTTTGTCAATTTTAAAAGTCATGGATGTCTTAAATATTTAGTAATGATTTTGAATTCTGAAGTCTAATGTTATATGCATGGTGGCGACCCAAAATTTCAAAGAGGAAATCGTTTAGCCACCGACCATTTTGGAAACATAAATGTTTAAGTAATCAGGAACTGTTTCATTTTTAATCCAACTTCAAATATAGGAGCAGTTCATATAGGTTTTCAATACCTTTAGGATTGGTTTTGTTCTTTGTAGGTTTTGAGTTAGCTTGAATAATACGACTTATTTGTTTACTTACTGATGAGGTTTTAATAAGTACCTGTCACTGATTTTTACATGCCAAGTGTTGTTATATGAAATTGTCAGTGGCTGGTATAGCAGAAAACTAAAAAAAATAATAATAACAATGCCAAAACGTTTTTGTAGTCTGTCGCTATGCCGAACACTTAAAATAGAATAAACAATATTTAATTTATTAAATTCAAAGTTACCATACAGGCTTCACCCCACGGATTCGTAAAAACTACTGAATCTCAATCAATCTCTCATTAATTTAATTTGCCAGCGGCGGTGTTTCCTTCGGACTACAATTTGAGTGTCTTCAAGGCTAGAGTGAATAGGCTCTTAATAAACTAGTGCGCTTTACCATCAACGATTGCGTCACTGCTTACCATCAGGCAGGATTGCGGTCAAGCGCTGGTTTATAATATGAAGAAAAAAAATCTGTTGTCATTTTGTTCAACAACAATTACGTTTTTGAAAGCAATGTTTATTTGTCAAAGTATAGAACAACAGCGATATGATCGATTTGAGGTTTACTTGGTGTAATAAATATCAAAATCTTAGTAAAACATGGTCTATGCAGGTTTTGTTTTCATTCCAACTCGATATACAAATTCATTCTGTAAACAGCTCGGCTCTGGATTCTGGAAAAGCTCTGCATTAATTCAATAATATACAGAGTAGTGCCCCGATAACTCAAACCTCGATAACTTAAAAACCTGGTATAATTTCAAAAAATAATATGTCCCCTTTATTAACCTATCCCTAACAAAGACTCTTGATAACTTAAAATCTCTATAACTTAAAATATTTTGTGCTTGCCTTGGACTTTAACTTAGCGAGGTCCTACTGTCTTTATATTATTGATTGAATCCCGTACAGTTATTAAATTGTCAATATCATTGTAATTTGTAACGGGCCTGCTCTTTACTATTCATATGCCCCACATGACTGTCCTTTGGATTAAATTCTAACGTCATCGTCGACATCCGTTCTATTCGTTTGAATTACAAATGTATTGATGTTCAATTTATCGATGTTTTTTTGTCTACTGACGTCATTTTCTCCCCCAATCTCCTGGACTTTTACAATACTTTGGTATTTCCGTAGTTAGCTCACTTAGTGTCCTCACATTCGGCTTTATTGGAAACCACAACCTTATACCACCACTATTTGGGTTGTCGATACAGTTTGCATCCTAATTGCGAATTGCGTAATATACTATTACTAGGTACCTATCAAACATTTTGAAGCATATTGCTAAACCCATTGCTCATCTTTATGTTCGAAAAATGTATCTGCTCAACAAATAACGCAATGATTGTTGTTGTGCTGTCAAAATGAAACCCATTGCTACTGATAGTGTGTTACTCAATTACCCTGCTGGTCCACCTGATGCTGTTATCCATATTACCGTTTCAAATAATCTACAGAACACGAAGCAACATTATATCTACGTCTCTACTTATGTTTGTTTGTAGTGCATGCATGACGCGTTTCTAGAACTTTATTTACAAGTTTATTTATAGCGTGTTTCATTGCTACAAAGCTTTGCTAGTGCACGCTTGGCAACGCAGCCATGCAGTAGGAAATTTACTTCTTGTTGACCATCTTACTTGTGTTTTAGTTCTAACAGATGAGTAAAACTATCATTGTTATTAAGAATATGCAATGAGACCGCCCATTGTGTCACTCTTCGTAAAATCTTCATATTTATGTATGTTCTGTAATTTATATGGTGTATATAATATAGAGTATTCTATGTAGCCATAACAAAATCATGAATTACATCCAATATAGTGTAATGTCAAACTTTTCAAGTATCTTGACGATATTCTGTAGTTATGATGAGATTTACTTTTTTGTCTAAATATTAATAACATTATTGTCAGTTGAAGTGTTAGCTTATCAATATTCTCTTAAAACATTTACCTAATAAATCTAAGTTAAATCTCTGTCCATTCTGAAACTTATCTAAAATTAAATAAAAAGGCTTGGATGACCAAACCACGTGTAAAACAATTTCGTAAGAAATTATTTTGCACGTGCCTTGAAATACTTATATTGCCTATTAAGCAAAATTGGCGTTTTTTTCCTCCATTACGTTAAATAATTGATTAGTTCGATATGTTTCATATCGTTGAAATTGCGAAGACCGCGATTTTTTTTTTTTTTTGCTCACTTAGCACAAAATTATTAAAAGTTAGTAGCTAAATCTTAAACCTTCACGAAGCTTGTACTTAGTCGTTTGATACGCCTTTCCAACAGAATAATTACAAGCACGTATTACGGAATTGTCTCATAAGTGCGTCATTCGCAAGCCACTCGAGTTTAACCTTAGTAATTAAGCTGAATGCTGGTCGGAAAGACGTTGACGCTACTTAGAAAGGACGAAGGGCGGGCTTCCTTACGTCGTTTTCCTAGATTTTTCAACGTCACCGCCAGTATTAAATTTCAAAACAGCAGGTTTCCACATCGTAACATGGCCGATCTGTTTTCAACACAGAAAAAATATTGAGGGCGTTCAGTCTAAAATATATTGATAAGCGATTTGCTCTGAAAACAAAATTCATTGCACAATTTTAAGAATATAAAAACGACGTAACTCTGTAGCATGCATAAAACGTTGCCTAAATAAAAAGTCAGCAACTTGTAAATGTTCATGTTATACAACTTCTAATAATATAGAAACCAGTTTTTTAATCAGAGTTCTAGAAAAAATGAAATTATTTAGCTAGCATTTAAACTAAGTACTATGTTTGTTTACAGATACCTTCAGCATCGGCCGAAGGCCACTGCATCTGGTATGGCGTGTGTTCTTCCGATGCACAAAAACCGACAAACTGCGCGTACAATGGAACTGCAAAGCCCATTCAGAGCACTGCAATGGTGAGTACTAATCATTAGTGATATAAATATATTTAGGGAGTAGTCATACCTGTCAACATTATCAGTGTTGCCAGAATATACGTACTATAAGAGAATGCAGATTTTCCAATTGAAGTTCCTCGCTTCAAAATAAAGTAGGTTCCTTCAAATCGGAACTGCGACAAGAATTCACAGCTAAATAAATGTCTTCCGAGTAGTATGAATAATGTAGAGGACATAATGAGGCCTCATCTTCTGAGGTACTGCGGACACTGATTGACTCGCCTTATGTTTCCGGTGTCTTTTACATTTTACTATTAACATCGCAAATATCTTACTTTTACTTTCTCCAACTGTAATATTTGATATGTTAGGCAGAGGTGTAGGGTCTATAGAACACCCACAATCCACATACATAAATTCGCATATTATTTCACAAATACGAATATTTTTCTTTAGTTATTAAATTTATTATTTTGCGCATAATTCGTATCGAGATCTGGTTTTTAAGTTTTTACTATGTTTATTTTTAAACCAGGTTGGTTTAAGTAAAACTGGTTATTAATGTCTCATTGTAATGCTGAAGCAAAAACCAATATAACAAATTCACCAAGACTTCTTATTCTCCCACTTTGTGTCGACGTCAGCTCTTTCTTAATTGCCTAATATTGTTTTAAGCATGCCTAATGGACATTGGACACTCTGCAGAGGTACTTTTATAAATGCTTTTGAAGGCTCTAGTCGTTTCTAGAAGCGTTCAAGTTTTCTTTTGTCAGACTTTAGTTTTAGAACTCGCAAGATTGCGCATTTAAAAAGGTCGTTTTAAGATTTAGCATTTGCGAAACTCTTTTACTTATAATTCCAGTGTGAACACCGTTAGCGCAGGATGTGAATATTGCAGTTTAATTTTCCGGATATTAAACAGTTTTTCCACCCCCAAGGGCGTTGTGAGCGACACTTATCTGGGTCACCGAGTGAAGTTACTTTGTGTTCTCGGTGCTATATTTAGCGTATGCATGCAATCATGACGTCACACGAGTCCTAGTTTTCAGGCGGAACTTGACCTGTGTCTAACAATAGCTACGTTCAGGTAAATGTTGGTTTATCGGTGGTAGGCCATAACATCGGCTGCCGGCAGAAGTTACAACTCATCAGACAAAGTCTTGCCGCCAAGCGATTTGTCCTGTTCCGGTATGATGGTGAAGCTGTACGGAGGACGGGTCTGAGCAGTTGTGTTGCGGTGTGTGCCGGGTTCGATGCGCCAAATGTTGTATTGTAGGGAGTTTGGGCGTGGAGGGTCTCCAGACCAATTCCCCTCTGGCACAGCATCGTTGGTCGTGTTGTTGGGTTTAACATTGCATCACCTCGTGCCGCCTTCCTTCCTAATCACCTTAGTTTTTTTGACTAAATAGGCTCTTATTAAACTAACTCGCTTTACCATCAACACTTGCATCACTACAGACCATCTGGCGGGATTGCGGTCAAGCACTAGTTTATAATTATATACAAAGGAAAAAAAAACCCTGTCCGACCCATAACGATAATAAATATGAGGTATTTTATGTAATCATCATAGTAACAATACTAATGAATTTTGAAATAATCTTTTTTTCCTGCCAATTAATTCCAACTTCCACGAAATTTGGTAATTTAACAAAAAAAGTGACTACACCTCTGACGGTATTATTATAAGCGATGCGACCACGTGTCGCGTGCCCTGCCCCCCGTCGCCCGCGCATGAATGCCTACCGCACATGTATTAAGTTACCTCTTTTTGCGAAATTATATTTACTTTTTAAGGGGGATTTTTTTTAAAAGTTTAGCCCGGCTTTGACGGCATTAGTAGAATCAGTTATCGATACCTAATACCTTCACGGAAGAAAACCCTGTACGATCCGTACTAATGGATACAAAGCCGGGATAAACTTAGAAAAAAATCCCCCTAAAAAAATAAATATTATTTCGCAAAAAGAGGTAACTTAATACATGTGCGGTAAGCAACCTTCCGCGGGCGGCGGGGGGCAGGGCTTGCGGCACGTGGTCGCGTCGCTATTCGCTCATAATAATATCGGTGTTGTCACTTTTTTTAAAACTACCAAATTTCGGTAAATTTGGTATTAATTCCCGGGAAAAAAGATTATTTCAAAATTCATTAGTATTGTTACTATGATGATTATGTAAAATTTTATATTATATTTGGTCAAGTGTTTACCTAACCTTTATTATCCTTATGGGTCGGACAGGGTTTTCTTTACATATTGTATATATACATATAAAACAAAAATGAAATCTGTATCGGTTGATGCTGACCTACATTCGATCCAGCCGTCCCTTGCTGTCTTCTCTAGCGACGCCCTAAGCCGAGGTTCGTACCCCACAGCGGGTGCCCTTAGTGCGTAGTCGCCCAATTTTAATTTAGTTTTAAGTGCCCCTAGCTGGTGGCTTTAATTTTGGCATCCACAGGAAAGTCCGGTTAAGTAGTTACGGCCTCTAATGGCCACCTACGAGATGCCATACCAAAAAAAAGGTTGATGCTGACAGGTTAACAGTTGTTTGCAAGTGTTCGAACAATGGTCAGTAAATACACACATCAAAAGTGTCTAGGGATCAACATATATTTTTGCAATAACTTTTCTCCTGATTGATATTAATTAAAATTTTCTTTAAGGATTCATCAAATAAAGTGTTTTCGTTTGTCACAGTAACGATAAACCAAGTCACCTTTGCATTAATAAAGAAATTTGCCATTTTCCTAATAAAGGGATATTTGACATTTGAACCACTAACACAAAAGTTCGAAAAAAAGACTGAAATAACAGTTTTCTCTAAAATTTTATTGGGTAACTTAAACAATTAATAATCCGTGTTTCTACCGCGAACACTAACAACACAAGAACATCGGTTTGGTATACTCAAAATGAGTTCATCCAAATCACGCTGTGGAATGGCCGCCCATGTTCGTTGCAACAACAAAAAAAGGTCTTCTTGCGACTGGATACCCTCCATATTCGGCAGAGCTCTTCTCTGTAGCATATCCCATGCATGCTCAATCGGGTTCAAGTCTGGCGACTGAGCAGGCCAGGGCAGGACATTGATGTTAGCTGCGGCGAGAGTCTGTCTTACAACTCTTGCGGTGTGCGGTCGTGCATTATCATGCATTAACTGAAATAAGGGACCGATTTGCACTTGTAGAGGAACGATGACGTCTGATACAATCGTTTCAGCATAAATTTGAGCGTTGAGGTTGCCTCTGATCCAAATCAACTCAGTTCTTCCGCCGATCCAAATACCCGCCCATACCATGATGGTTCCACCACTATAAGGATGGACTTCCTGGCAGGATTTTAATCGCTGTTGGCGTCCAGGGGTTCTCCAGTGTCGTATACGTCTTGTATCCGGTCTCATACCAAAACGAGACTCATCAGAAAAGCACACGAAACGCCATTGTTCTTCTGCCCAATTTCTGTGTTCAAGAGCCCATTGATATCGAATCCTACGATTGTGCATTGCTATAGGTGGTACCCGTAGCGGTCTTCGGGAATGAAGGTTCACTTCATGCAAGCGGTTTCTGACTGTTTGGTCGCTAATTAAGTTCCCTGAAGAGTGATGAAGCCTCACGGCTAACATCATGGCGGTTATTGTTGGAGCTCTTCGAGTTAAGATTTGAATGTATCGGTCTTGTCTCCGTGTGGTGCAGCGATACCGTCCTCCATGGCGCTCAGCCACGGTACCAGTGCTTCGGTAACGTGTCCAAAGTCGACTGATAACACTCTGACTTGTATTCAGAGCTAAAGCCACAGTACGTTGCCGGGAACCAGCTTCTATCATTCCCACGGCTCTGAGCATTTCTTCCCTGCTTAAATGACGTCGCCGCTCCATAATAACGTTGGTTTTAATCAGTAGTAGGGAAACAGTAGCACTACCTAATAATGTCTTCAATGCGTTGTATGTTTTTATAGGGAAAATATTGACAGCTGATTTTCATCTTTTACTCGAATTTGATTCACAGTTCCTGATTCAAATTATGAAATGCACCAAAAAGGATCCATATAAATTTATAAAATCATAAATTTATTACAAAGCCACATCTCAATCTCAAGAAATCCGCATAAAAATGCTTGATCCCTAGACACTTTTGATGTGTGTATGTACTGAGTGGCGTTTTTCTTTGTTCCAAGTGCAGTGGAATATTTTCTCTTCACTAAAGTAATCGTTCTGTTAAGATATTTATTTACTATCACGCAGGACAAATACTGCGATGTAGAAGCTACTGGATATTGACAATTACTTATAACTTTGATATTATGATGACATATTCAATATTGACTCACAAATAGTAGCCATTGGCACTTCGTCTGTGCGATAACAATATCCTTGCGAGTTGTAAATACCAATTAGATGTAGCTAACTGCGTGAATCACAGCAATTGTATGCCACAGACATGCTATCAATTCCTGCGCTTGTGCCTTACGTTAAATGATGACGTAGGTTTCGAGCAATTGTTTCTGTATCCAGATAAGTGCTGGACTGACTGTTGCCATCCATTTATAAAAGCTGAAGTTCACCTTAGACCCTCTGGTCAGTATCTTGTGGGCACGTATGAAAGAAATCGCCGCTAAAATTTTCGCCCAATAAGCACCATATGCGGAGGTCTAACTTCGTTTAAGGAAGAAAGAAAATACTTTTATTTAGCACAGACACGCATTATACCAGATGTATACATAGATAGCATCTAATAAAAATCAAATAAGGTCAACCGGGGCAATTGCGTCTAATCGAATTTATTTTAAATCTATTTGAAAACCTACCTCTCCTGCCATCTTTACGTTATAGTTTTTTATTCAAAGTAAACAAAACAAGTGGCAGGAGAGGTAGGTTTTCAAATAGATTTAAAATAATTTCGATTAGACGCAATTGCCCCAAAGACGCAATTGCCTCAAAGACGCAATTGCCCCAAAGACGCAATTGCCTCAAAGACGCAATTGCCCCGGTTGACCTTACATAGTAAATATGAAGACCGAAGAAAATAGCGGATTGTGGCCTACATTTGGTGTTGTTTCTTTTGTATTGAATCTAGGAAGTTTATTGTTTTTCTTGGTTAGAGGTTATGCCTTTGTGAGATTAAAGTTATGCACAGACGACAGCACATCAAGATATTACATTCCGACAGTTTTTTTTAATTGGATTTTCAACTTTATCAATAAATTATTAAGGCTCAAGGTTGATTGGAAATATTTTACAGTTGCGGGTAGCTTGACCTGCTGTCGTCCGTACATTTTACTAATTAATGAGTCACGTGATATGATCTACTATTTTTTTTATAAATTTTTCAAAACATGGTTTCTTTCTGTTTACAAGTTTGTTTATTTAAATTTTTCGCACAAATATACAAAGGCGGATTTAATGCCACATTCTCTACTAAGGGTGGTGAAAAGATTAGATGGCAGGTGCTTTGGTTGAGAGGAACAACTATAAAAAAAAAACTCTTAAATTTTGTTAAATAGTTTATATACACTTACATACTACCATACTAATATTATAATTGCGAAAGTAACTGTCTGTCTGTCTGTTACGCTTTCCCGCTTAAACTTCTCAACCGATTTTGGTGAAATTTGGCACAGACAATCTTTAGACCCTGAGAAAGGACATGGCTATTTTTATCCCGGAACATTTTTTATTCCCGAGGGAAATCTAAAAAGCGCGATATAACCGAATTCGACGCGGGCGAAGCCACGGGCGGAAAGCTAGTTATACATAATTATTCAATACTAAATCAAGGAAGAGAGGTGATGAGATGACTCTACGTTATTTGTTTAGAAAATAACTCTTCAATTTCCGCTTAAATACAAACCGACTGGTGGGAATTTATCATTGAGAATTTAACAATTGATGTTTGAATAATTTGGACTGTCAGTAAGTTTGTTTTTTGAAGTTTGAACTTTGGTAATGACTTATTTAATAATCACACATTTTTTTATTTATATATTTTGGTATTTTAGTCGTCCCTCATTAATGCGGTTTTGTAGATAATAAATTATTCTTACCTTAAAAAGACCTACCTAACTAAACATATTCCCCCTTATTCATAAACGCTGCTTAAAGTTAACTAGTGATTAGCAATTCCTTCATCATGCATTTTTGACCTTTTAACGTAACTTAACTTTAATCATCCTTTATGAATAAACACCACAGTGTTTAAGGGGTTTATTCATAAACAATGATTAAAGTTAAGTGACGTGCAAATGTCTAAAATGTATGTTTAAACAATCGCTAATCACTAGTTAACTTTAAGCAGCGTTTATGAATAAGGGGGTTAATATTCTATAAGTCTTAAAGCTACGAATTCGCATAGTGTTACCAAGTCCAGACAAAAAGATAAAGGTTCTAAGGAATGCCGTCGCAGTATCACATAACTTACCCACGTATACGTTTAATGCCTCAGCCAACTCAAGATATTTCTGTGAAGTGGTTTATCGCGAATAAACATGTCTATAACCAGATTGGCCTTTCCAGACTTCAAGATTATACACCGGCCCCGAATCCCTTGTTCACAAACTAAAGTTCAGTGCATTTTCTTCTTTATATTTCAATAGCTTTCCGCCCGCGGCTTCGCTCGCGTGGAGTTCGGTTATATCGCGCTTTTTAGATTTCCCTCGGGAACATCATATTTTTCCGGGATAAAAGGTAAGCCTATGTTCTTTCTTAGGGTCCAAAGATTGTCTGTACCAAATTTCATCAAAATCGGTTGAGAGGTTTAAGCGGGAAAGCGTAACAGACAGACAGACATACAGACAGACAGACAGACCGACAGACAGACGGAGTTACTTTCGCATTTATAATATTAGTATGGACTAACGGCCGCCAACGACTTCGTTCGCGTGGAGTTAGTTATGCTCCGCTCCTATTGCTCGCAACGTGATGTTTTATGTAGCCTAAAGCATTCCTGGATTAATGGGCTGTTCAATGCAAAAAGAAATTTTCAAATCGGACCTGTTGTTCCTGAGATTAGCGCATTCAAACAAACAAACTCTTCAGCTTTATATATTACTATAGATAGATATAGATTAAGAAAAGGACAGAATGTGTTAGTTTAGACCTGTCAAATTAGTCCGCGCTTGACGTAAATTGGTGTATTTTTGGTCGCCATGTTTATCATCGCGTCTAAACTGTCTATGGAATATCTTAATTTGACAGGATGAAACTAAAAATGTTATCTTCTATCCTTTTCTTAATGAAATGGAAAGAAAAGATGCAATTAACTTAAAATTAGTTTGTTAACAAGAACATCGGCGCCAGTGTTTAAAAATTTATCCATTGTTTTACGGTAAAAGCATGTCGATATGAGTTGTGCGACTTAAATATTGACTCGGTTCAGGTAACGGTGACGTCATTGAATGAATATCGAATGCTTATAAATAGCATTGTACTGAACTGGAGATCTTCGTCATTTTGCATAATATTTTGACCGAAGGACAAAGACTTCCAAAATAGATAATGAATGAGTTTCTTTTCTGTGGGAATTTCGTATCACAAAGTAACTGGTAATTAATTATCATAATTATTTTGTTATTATTTTGCGGGTTGTGTATTCCAAAAGAATGACCGCGGGGCATTAAGTTACTAAAATTAAGGAAAAACAAATGTTTAAATTGAAGGTTGAAGATCTGAGGACAAATCGTTTACTTTTTTTATGAAGTGATGACACGATTGGTGCTGTGACTGTGACTTAGCCATCGACTCCTGATATTTCTATTGCCTATAGTTAGTTGTTCCGGATCTATGTTTGTGTATTTGAGTTTCAGTGTTTGTAAACGCAACCACGATAGAAGAGTAATACCGAGTGCGTGTAAATTATAAATAAATACAATTGAATAACTTTGCAGTCATCTTTGATTTCACGGAAATTGTACAATACAATAGTTTAATACCTCACGACCGATTACATGTACTAGTACGAATTTATAAAGCTGTCGTAAGTCGCAGAAAAAGAATTAAGTACCTATACAATATGTAAAGAAAATCCCGTCCGACCCAAAAGGATAATAAAGGTTAGGTAAACACATGAACAAATAAAATATGAAATTAATCACCATAGTAACGATACTAATGAATTTTGAAATAATCTTTTTTTTCGCGAATTAATGCCAACTTCCCCATAATTCGGTAATTTTTAAAAAGTGGCAACACCATTTTAGACAGTATTATTATGAATGATGCGACCACGTGCCGCGTGCCCTGCCCCCCTTCGACCGCGCATGTGTGCCTACCGTGTTGCTTACCGCACATGTCATGTATTAAGTTACCTCGCTTTTTCGAAATAATATTTTTTTTTTAGGAGGAATTTTATTTCAGTTTAGCCTGCTTTGTAGGCATTATTAGAATCAGTTATCGATACCTAACAATACCTTTACGGATCGGACAGGGTTTTCTTTACATATTGTATAGGAAAGCGTTTTCTACCTCTACAGGCTTCAGGTTACATTGTTTATCAGTTCGGATTGCTTTATTTATGTCCATCAAAGTAGATAAGATTAAAGTAGTAAGATAACACAAGATAAGATTAAATCATTAGTGGTGAAATGACGTCAGAAACTAATTCCATCGACATTAAGTATAGACAAAAAATAAACACGAAACTTATAAAACGGGTTGTTTAAGTTGGTGTTGTTGTCTGCGTTTATTTCGATATGATGCCAAATTGGCGAATGAATCCATTATTGCAACAAAACTGCATACCAACGAACCTAATGATGTAAGGGAATCACGTGGTTCTCACAGACAAACACTGAATTATGATTGGCTCGATCCATCTCACTCTTAATACTAGTGAAAGAAAATATGTATGATCGAATCTATCGAATCTTACTCTTGAGTTCACACACCGATCTCTCTCTGGGCTGGCTGCCAAAAACGAAATATACAACTATACATATACTCCATCTGTTTTGGTAGGTAATTGAAAATAAACAAAAAGCCATGTGACTTAGACTAAATGTAATACTAACATTTAAATACTTTAACATAATTCAAAAATGTATGTGCTAAACAATGTACAATTTAAAATACATAATATCATTCTACAATACCCTACACAGTAAAATTGTAAATATTTAAGTAGGTGGTTTACTATAATTATAATTAGTGAAATGCATGCAATATAAAAATGAAATTTAAATGCTTATACAACAATTATTTTGTAATGATACTATTTTTATTTCATATTATTACATACTAGCTTTCCGTCCGCGGCTTCGCCCGCGTGGAGTTCGGTTATATCGCGCTTTTTAGATTTCCCTCGGGAACATCAAATTTTTCCGGGATAAAAGTAGCCTATGTTCTTTCTCAGGGTCTAAAGATTGTCTGTGCCAAATTTCATCAAAATCGGTTGAGAGGTTTAAGCGGGAAAGCGTATAACAGGCAGACAGACAGAGTTACTTTCGCATTTATAATATTAGTATGGATGGATTTTAAAAAAAGAGCGCATTCATCCTCTTTCCTATAAAAAAAAAATATTTTGCTGTGCCCGACAGGGTCCATAATTCATTCGACCAAGTATTATGGAGTGTACATATTATAGAAATGAAATTTCCATCAGATTCCATGACCATGACTGGTGTGATTATCATTCAGTCCATCCTGATGAGATTAACTTTTTAGTATTGAACACGATTCAAACATCAGCAAACATACCAACAACGGAAACTTCCAAATGTCATCATAACGTATTTAAGTGGAATATTTGAACCGAATCAATAAGTTACTTCCTGACTAGTCATAATTTAAATATTACCATAATCTGCGTTTTTATGACGCATTTACGACAACTTCGTTGTAATATGAAGCCGAGTCATACTTAGTGAAAGTATGCACTTTCTTCCTTGTGTAATTGATGACAAAGCAGCGTTCTTAATGTAGTAAAATCATTTCGGATCAACAGTCTTTAGCTCTCTAATACTTTGTCGGTAAGACGACACCAATGAGAGTAAATTGGCGGCAAATGATCAGTGCCACACATAATTAAAATAGATAATTGAAACGCTTGTGCCTCACAATAGTGTCTATAGTTTTACAAATCATGAAAGCATAACAAACTTGGATTTTAGAATAATACCTAGTTAGATTTGGTACTATATTTCTTAAAGACTAGCCATAGGAATGTTAAAGATGATAACATATCAAATCAGCCGACGACCATAATTGTTTTACGAAGCCAATTTATTTCGCTTCGTGGCATTTTACACGTTTGTATGTCAATAAAGCTTCTTTTTTTTAATTTTTTTATTGTTTGTTTTAAGGGACTTTTGAACACAGTGCACGTCAGTCCCATCATAAACTAATCTTAAGTTACATAACAAAAACTTATTTCTAAACAAATATGAACTTAAATATTAACTAAAGAATAAATCATTCTAGCCTCACGGGACAAAGGCTGGGAAAGAAAATTATTGAATGTGCCTAAGTCTAACCTATTTATATCTAATTCTCTAATTATTTTATATCTCTCAGACTCGTTCCTGACACACTCCATCAAAAGATGCTGCACATCTTCTCTCTTATTGCAGAACTCGCAATTAGGTGATCGAACTTTTTGCATTAGATACGCAAAAGCTCTCAGTGGCATGTGTCCGGAACGAACCCGATGAGCAGTTACTATAGTACTTCGGCCAATGACATTACTAGCAAACCATGGGATACGAGGAGGCTCGTTTTATATAATTTAGTACCAAATTCCTTTTAATTTAGACTGTTCATTAAAGTATTCTTTCCATTTATTATAGCAAAAGTTCTTAAATTTTCGTAATATTTCTGAATTAATTGGAAAAATATAAATTTCAAAACCTGAAATAGCCGCCATTTTTAACCAATAATTTCATTATTAACGAAAACAGAATTAGGTTACATTATTGAGAATGGTTCTCTCATAACAAGCCTTTATTTTTCGGGGCGCAATGTTCATTTCGCGCTGACCCTTGCCATTTGCTCTGATAGTGTTCAAATGCTTTTATAAATCTACCTATAAACCTTTTAGGGTTCTCTGATCGCATTGAGCTGAAACTGATATTCGACCTTCAGACAACCTTATCTCGTTTAGTCGTATTGATCGTTCTTTAGTAGATACAATAATTTGTATTCCGCAGAGAGTTCCTAAGTAACTGGAGCAGTGTGCCCAATTCGGTTGGATTTTGAATTCATTTTATATTCTCGCTAAAGATATCTGTAATAATGCGGATATATTATCTTCTACGTTAATGAACGTGAACCTGTACCCGTACGGAGAACTGAGCTATTGTGTTGCGATGTTGAAACTGTTCTCTCACCATTTACAATTAGAATAACTTTTTATATGTTTTTATTATTACGTTTTTATTTTTACTGTACTACCGGTTCAGTGCCACTTTTCATTGTTTGTTGCACCGGGTGACGTCTTTACGTCGGCGCCGGCTGTCGCTGAAAACCAGCCCTGGGCTCTGTTTTTGCATAGAGGCGCAGCATAATGCTGAACGACAGCCGTTTTGCGTGGACGTGACGCATGTTTCCCTCAACTATTTCTTAGTTTTTGTAAACTCTTGCGTCATGTTTATTGTTTACTGCAAATAAACATTTTTTCTTTCTTTCAAATGATGTTGTGTCGGTAGTTGGGTCGTGGAGGGTCTCCAGATCAATATCCCTCTGGCGCAGCATCGTTGGTCGTGTTGTTGGGTTTAACATTGCCTCACCTCGCTCAACTGCCGTCTTCCTTCCTATTCATTCAGTTTTTTTCTTTATGATTAGACTCTTAGTAAACTAGCCCGCTGTACCATCAATGATTGCATCACTGCTTACCATTAGGCGGGATTGCGGTCAGGCACTAGTTTACGTTTATATATAAAAAAAACTTGAACCTGAAACGTGCTGCTGCCAGCCTACTCTTGTTATCTGACACATCTGATGACGATGATTTCGTTTTTGGTATACTAAGCTATGCTCATCTAACAAGTACAGCTAGCAGCCATTGTAGTTTCTTAGTAGGTATACATCCGTATAATCTCACATGTTTGATCTTGGTACGTAAATAGTTGGATGGCTATTCACCAAGGCAGTTCGCAATTGGTTTACAAACTTTGTGTTTCAAGGAATTCTTGTTCGCGGCTTTTGTATGGTTTTATATTTTCGTTTGTTATTTGGAATTTGAAGGTCTTCATAAAGACTACAAGTGTAAAAGTGTTTGCAAAAACAACTGATGATCAGACACAACTTTTAGGTGGAAGCATTTCGGCCTCGTATAGGACGTTATGGTTATTTTTGATGTACACACTGCACACAGTTTAAAACAGGAATATGACCAAAATAAAATGTGAGTTCAAAGATGCTGGATATTCTTAAAAAAATTCTTCCAGCAGACCTGCTAAAGAAGAAGTAAAACAGACGTATTATTATTGTTACTTTTTATATAACAGACTTTGTAAGACACTTTTTAACAGATTTCAGACTTTATAAGTCTGAAATCGCCAACCCGCATTGAGCAAGCGTGGTGATTACGCTCAATCCTTCTCTGTATGAGAGGAGACCTGTGCCCAGCAGTGGGACGATAAAAGGTTGATGATGATTATTATTTTTTAAAATCTAATGTAATCATTCCTATGTATTATGATATATTATTAGGTATATTTTCGATCGAGGATACAGCATAAACAATAACTGATAGATTGACAGGAAATGATGCGATCTTTTTTGTGATATCATAAAATTATTCGTCGATATGATGAGTTGATAACGATTTGTAATGATAGTATTTTAGCTGTACACGTGTTGAGTTGTTCAAATAGTTAAGTAGTAAGTTTATTGTTAACTGATTGTTTTATAAATGCTCTTTACGTTTTTCAAACAACATGAGCACAAAAAATATGCGTGGTCAGTTCCGGAGGCATGATGGAAAATCTATTATAGCTGTATTAAATGACTTTCAGCATGATAAACATCAGGAAATACACGATACCTGTGCCTAATTTAACATTTTTTATTTATGCGATATCTCAATTAGAATTAAAACAGCATTGAAAATAATATCAACTGTTTAAAATGATAACCTTGCTAGGTCATCTACCTTACCCAAAAACAATAATATTTACAAAATTTCGTGTGCTTGACATGTTTAGATTAGACATTACATATTATGAAAATTTTCTTACTACACACGACTTTTCGACAATCTTTCACTTTGATAAAGATTTTGAAAGTTGAACAATGAAAACTTTGACACACGTAGGTACTGTAAAAGTTAGCCAGGTGGATGACATTATTAATATTATATGAACTTAAAACGTATAATATAAAGTGGTATTGGTTTATTATGCATGAGCGACGTTCGCTCCGTAATATGAAAATCGATACCGCAATCACTGGCTTGGTGAAGAACGATAGACTCCTAAGGGAATAGCGTATGTATGGCCGCCGTGTAGATTTAATACAATGACGTAACTTCTAAGGAACGTACTTAAAATTACTAGGCCGCCAATAGGTCCCGATGTTCTTGTAAAAGAAGAGCTCCATAGCGACAGCCGATCGATGTAGTAAAGGAAGATTGAAGAGCATGGAAGCCTTAACAAACGCGACGTGGCCTGAATAGATAAACAAAAGGTAAGGCTTACTATTGAGGTTGGGACTGTTACTAAGAAATATTGTCTTACCAAGGGGTATCGTCTTCCTCAGTTACTATGTTTTGGAGGTATTTAGGTGCATTACGTAAGACTGGGAGCCGACTTCAACTCTTATTTAACAGTCGGGAAAATTCCAGAAAGGAAAGATTTGTTGCTAAGAGATATGGTGCCTTTATAGAATACTGGCTGCATCCCGAGTGTGGGAATGTCAAGATAAAAAGTTTCCTATGTGTTATTCCTAGTTATAATATTTCATCCATATCCATTCAGTAGTTTTTGCGTGAAAGAGTAACAAACACCCATCAATGCACACAAAATTTCGTATTTATATTAGTACAAGCTTTCCGCCCGCGTGGAGTTCGGTCATATCGCGCTTTTTAGATTTCCCTCGGGAATATCAATTTTTTTCCGGGATAAAAGGTAGCCTATGTTCTTTCTCAGGGTCTAAAGATTGTCTGTGCCAAATTTCATCAAAATCGGTTGAGAGGTTTAAGCGGGAAAGCGTAACAGACAGACAGAGTTACTTTCGCAATTATAATATTAGTATGGGTAGGATTACTTATTGCGCAAAGTCACCAGACAACAAAGTCTGATAACAAATTATAGAGCTAGCTTTTATCGCGTGCTATTAGCATGCAGTGGTAGTAATTAGAGCTTGTAGCGCTGTAGCCCCGGGCTTGTGACCCTGAATGAGGCGTCTAGGTTAATTTGAAACACCGACGGCTCTTGGTCGATACGACCTTGGGTTGTTCATGAAAACATGTCCGATTCAAACTTTTATGACTTCAAAATCTCATATTATAATATTCAACTTATGAATTTCGATGACAATCCACACGGTATCTTTGGACATTCCAAGTATTTGAGATTTAAGAAATTAATCAGGCTTAAATCTAGCAATATTAGGAAATTAAGAAGTCTTCGAGCTAGTTTCGAAAACGGTTTACGAACTTATTGCCTACACCGTAAACATTGTATGTTCTCAATGTGGGCAACAACACCCCTTCCTGGGTGCTTGAGAAAAATTTTTGGCTAAAGAAAGCTAGAGAAAATGACATATCATATCCGCCGAAGATATATTATTATAAATTTTAACATATTCGTGGCAACAGATGGTTGAAAACTACAATATATTGCAAACTAAGGCAAACAACACTTTTGCTGGTTAGGCAGTAGGCAGACGCTGTATTTTAAAAGGAAATTAAACATTGTCTCGGGTCATTGTTACTACTAGAATATGATACGTAATTTCCTCTTATATGTCCGTATGTTAAAAATGTGGTCAGCCTTAAGCTTAATACATAATAGTGTTGTTGCATACGTCTTCGTGTCCGTGACATAGCAGACAAACTGCAGGAGGGTCGCCTACGCTGGTACGGCCACGTCTTATGAAAACCGGCAACTTACGTGGGCAACAAATGTCTTGCCGTGGCGCCTCCGCCGGGCCGGAACAAGCGAGGGAGACCAAAGAAATGCTGGCTTGGCGTTGTAAGAGATGACATGCGTGCCAACACTATCTTACCAATCTCTTCCGTGAAATGGAGAAGAATGAGTAGGAAAGCGGACCCCGGTCTCCAACTCGAAGGCCGCGGGTGCAACCGGGACTGAACGCTGAGATGATGAGTGTTGTCGCATACATTTTCACTCCTGTGCAAACCGGATGATAGCCCGAGCCTGACGCAACCTGGATCAATGCTAAGCCCATATTCATTTCTTTACAATTAACTTTCATAAACAACTTCTTATAAACAAATGGGGCCTAATGGATGCTAAACTAACTTATGACATCAATTCGCGTCGCGCTTGTAGTCAAGAGCTTGGTAGTGCTGCGCTGACGCACCTAGTGATGATAGTAAATATTTTTGTACATTGAAAGTATGGAATTTGCGGCGTTATTATGCGTGAAGAATCATAAAATAATTGTTAAGTCATTAGGGCAAAATACCACAAGGTAATATATTTTAAAATTGTGGTGTGGCATTTTGTTTTCCTCACCATAGTAATAAAATGACAATTGCATTTTTTTTTAAGTATTTTTTATGACTGATGTTATAACGCGCGATAGAATTGAACACATTTTAATTCTATAACATTGACAGGATTATTACATTATACTTGCCATTTAACCGTTAAAATTATATATCATTATTTTCTTGGCATAGGTTTTGTTTTGACTCCAATCAGGGTACAAAATTAAATGATGAACATATTTTGCAAATTGATTCTAAAATTTAATTCGTAATTTCTAAATTCTCGTAAGCGTCATTTACTGCTTCATACTGCTTAGCACCTCTTAATCATTAAAATAAAACGTAATAAAAACATTTATTAGTCTTTCATAACAATTGTTATATTGATAAGATATGGACGCAGGTGCTGTATCGGGAATTCCTATTCGCCTCATATTGTTTGTAGTGTTGATATCAATACACCATTAGATAATCTACACTTGTTAGTATACCTGCGAAATGTTTTTCGTAAAGGATTTATTTATCAGTTTCATCATTTTGCTTGGCCTTTTCTCCCAACTTCGGTTTTCCGGCTACGCCGAATGCAACTGAGTACACCTAAGTTTATTAAGACGACTCTCGATCTGACATCCAAATTCCATTTGCTGGGTAATACGAAACTCCCCCCGCATCAGGAACTCCCGCATCCGTGACAGCCTTCGTGTCCGTGACATAGCAGACAAACTGCAAGAACCTCGCCTACGCTGGTACGGCCACGTCTTACGAAAATACGGCATGTTACGTGGGTAACAAATATCTTTCCAGGGCGCCTCCGCCGGGCCGGAACAAGCGGGATAGACCAAAGAAATGCTGGCTTGACGTTGTAAGAGATAACATACGTTCCAACAATCTCTTACTACAGGATGCTAATGATCGCGCGAAATGGAGGAGAATTTTGTAGTAGGAAAGGGGAACCCGGGCTCCAACGCGAAGGCCGCGGATGCAACCGATACTGAACGCTGAGATGATGATGATGATTATGACGAAACTCCTTGGTAAGACTGTGTATTATATTATCAGGTTTGTGGTGATCCGTGACGACTAACAAAGATCTACAAATGACCGGAGTCAAGGTCGCTTCCGAAGCAAAGATGGGCCTTAATATGTGTAGATGGTGGAGATCGGCAAAGTCAATCTTGCGGGATTGAATACCGCCAAAACCACTTCACCGCCAAAAGGAGTCGGTTCGCCTTGGCTCCTGTTTTCCAGAATGTATCTTTAGAGTGCACCGACCGCCTTCAGCTTTTGGGAATTCATTGAGTCCACAGCTAAGATGGCTGCTAGGCAATTTGCGTTCTTGCTAAGGTCCGGAGGTAGGTACTCAAAAACGAGACAGTCGTTGTGGACATAGGTCCAATAGTGTGTGGAGTAGTGCAACCATATATGGATTGGTGCTGCAAAATTCCACCTAGCAGCTTTGGATTCAATGGAGAGGCGTTCGAAGAGACCAATTGGTGATCTAGTTTTGGCTGAGGCTTTAAAGCCTGAAGCACAGGCTTAAGATAGCGAGCCTTTCCGTATTCTATAGTTTTCAAAGAGTGCGCGCGGGATTTATGTGAAGTAATTCCGCCATCAACGTTGTTGACACCACTACAATCGGGATGAAGCGTTTCGCTTCTTCGTTTGTACCGCGTACATCGAAGGTCTGGAACAATTTGCTTGCAACGATCTTCTCACCCGATTACAATTTAATCGTCTTCAAAGCTGCTTGAGTCAATACGCTTCATAATAAGATAGTGCGCTTAACATTAACGATTACATTACTGTTTACCATCAGGCGGGATCGCAGTCAGCAATAAAAATTACCGCCAGTAAAACAATACCAAGAATCCATTTGACTACCAAGTAAAATCTTATGTACTAAAGATTTTAATATTACGACCTTGTCTTCCTTACTGCTCATATTTGCGTATAAATTCGTCTAAACAGGTCCTAATTAAGAGTACTCTCAGCACGTTCTCCGGAAAATATATCGTTTGAGCTGCTTTTTTGAGACTTACTCGTACGTATGAAGACATTAGTAAACTCGTTAATTTGGGCCTTGGTGCGGCCTTCACCTACAAGCTGCTAGCAAAATTAAACAGAAAATGGCTTTCGGTGATCTTGAGCCAGTTAACTCACAACCACTCGAATTTTTAAAGTTTTTTTTTTCTGGAACTGTACAATATAATATCTTATTTAGCCTCTATTTCGGATTGAATTCATTCCTCACTAGCCTGAGTACTCGACAGGTGCCTCCCTAAAACTGCTGTCATCTGCATACCCATAGATTCGGGGCATCAGCGGATTGTTGATATGTAGCAGAAAGAGAGTTGCAGACATAACAGATCCCTGAGGAATACCGCATTTAACGATATCAGCTCCGATGAGCAACTATGTCGACAGCAAAAGAAGTTGTCTCGTACTAATGAAATTGACGCGCGAAAACTATAATTAAACAGACACTTAAATAGTACACGTTGAATACAAAACGTTAATAACTTATAGTATATAATAATGAATAATGTTTTAAAGACTGCATGTGTTTTGCCAGTGATGACATATGGAACTGAAACGTGATCGCTCACGCTATGCTCGGAGTTTCTCTGCGTGATGAAAAAAAATTAAAAGATCTACTGAAGAACCAAAGTCACCGACATAGCGCTTCGAGTCGCTAAAATTAAGTGGCAGTGGGCTGGGCACATTGCTTGTAGAACTGATGGCCAATGGGGCAGTAAGGTTCTGGAGTGGCGGCCACGTATCGGAAGACGTACCGCAGGGAGGCCTCCCAACAAGATTTTCCGTTGACCTGGTGAAGGTCGCGGGAAGCCGATGGATGCGGGCAGCACAAGACCGATTATTGTGGAAAGCCTTAGGGGAGGCCTTTGTCCAGCAGTGGACCTCTATAGGCTGAAGAAGCAATTTTGCATTTGTTTATCAGTTTTGTTACCTGTGGTGTCATGTCAAGTAGAGATGAAATCTTCGACCCGTTGTTGTTTGGTGTCGTCACTTGATGTTTTATTATTAATTGTTATAATGGCGTTATAATGTTATATTAAGGATGCGATTTCTGCTCTTAGCCCTTCTAGTTGACCATTGTGAATGTATTATAATGTAATAGAAGACTCGTGTTGTTAAAGGATTGCTTTAGTTTAGTAGTTGAATGAAACGCAAACAAGATGAAACCCTCTGGATGGTCACGTATTAAATAAGCCGGTAACTTAATTCTCTCCAAGTTTCCAGGTGTACAAAAAGGAGGGTATCGTGTAACTATTCTTAACTGCAAGTACATTATCTCCAAAATATTATAATACTTTTTTTTTGCAGTTTACTTCTGTATCTACTTAGGTTTTTTAGACAATGATTGTTTTAGCGTGTTTGAAGTACGAAATTATGGTCCTATTGCTCACGATCGGTACATATCTATTCTTATTTAGGCTTTCTGTTATCTGGCAGAGTTTATCCTCTATTCATGATATTACACAAGCCGTCATGAGTGGCGTACATTTCAAATATGATACTTTGCATTCCTTTCTAGATTATTTGAGCGTGCCACATGTGTTACTTACTAGGTTAGCCTGTTGCGCACGATTGAAACATGATCATTCTTGGTAGTTTCACATCAAATATTTTCTTAGTCACCGATGGATACTTTACAAATTACATACATATAACCCGCGCAGATAAAGAAAAGATCTGTAAATGGCGTCCGCTCGCATGCGTTCTCACTCACTCTCTATCGCTGTCTATACTCGCACAGTGAAGTAAGCGCTGCAAAATAAATAAACGATCAGGAATTCAGTATTCGCTTTCCAAGCTACTTTGATGCATTCCGAGTTATTGTTAATTTCGTTCCGCTAAAGTCTCTGTTATTTTGTTGTTTTTATTGCATTTGAACAATCAAACTCAACAAAAATAAACACAACAATAATCAAGTAAAATGTCAAATTTACGTTATAAATAACAATATTTACAACGTAAATTTGACATTTTACTATCTTCGCATTTGGTTTGTGATTGAACAATGGCATGTTTTGTCAACCGTACCATAAGTATCCGCCGCCATTTTCAGATCTTTTCTCTATCTGCGCGGGTTATACTTCCTTTTGTATTAAAGGCGGGCGCGCACCGCGCAAGCACGGGGTTAATAGGTTATGAAAGGTTATATGGGATATCATATTTATTTAGTCCATTTTCCAAAGGATTTTTCATCGGTCACACTAGTCTTACCAATTTTGTTAAATTGCGTTTTGATAAATGATAATTTTTTTCTAAGCGGGTTTGTACAAACATTTCCAAGTTAATTTTAGTTTTTTGTAAGTATATGTGGTATCTGTTATCACTATTCGCAAAATAGCAACTCAGGTAAGGTGACTTCATTGATTATTATCTTATTATATTAGACCTAATTCAAGTGACACTACGTAGGTATAATTAGTTAGTTCCAAATATATCATATTATTATGTAGAAGATCGCTTATCTGCTATTCATTATCATTTTCTCGAATAATCATGGACTAAGTCACACGTTAATGATTACTGAGGGCGACTGATAGTTACATACAATAGTTCTTTGAACTTGATCGACAATGTAGATTCATTGAGTATCTACAAAGAAACTGAGAGACGTAATCCGGTTGGGGTATCTGATAAAATAAACAAAACATGTCAGAGTATAGATAAAAGAAGTGGATATATAGTAGGAGTTTTGAGAATGAATGTGAATGGCTTCTTAAAAGTATGAGTAGATCTAAGAGACGATGAATGGATTTTGTTAATGGTGTTGCGAGTTGAAAGGGACTGGCTATCGAGATAACAGTGGTCTCGAACGTCAAAGAGCGATTTCGGTACAATTGCCAGTAAAAATCGGTTTACTAGCACCTAAAATCGGTATATCCGTTCATTTATATGAAAAAAAAAACACGTACAGATTTAATTTTTACCAATCAGCAGTGGTCTGGAACGTCAAAGAGCGAGGTCGGTAGAGTTAAAATCGGCTCCTCGGTATTTTGAAAAAATTTGGTAGACACTCTTTAGAAAAGTCACTGATAGGGTGTTTTCCAAACATTTTGCATGAAGTCGGTCTATAACGCCGTAATATTTAATAGGATTCAGAAATAAAAGAGGTTGCCATGCCAGAAGCGTAAAATCGGTAGAAAAATCGTGCATTTTGGTAGAACAGAGCCCATATCAGTAGAAATACCGAGATAACGACTCGAAAGGTATTTTGGGAAGACTCCACATAAATTGTAATAAGGGATCTAATGAATGACGAGCGGCGAACTTGATACCTATGGATGCAATATGTCCATAGCTCTCATCTACTAGACTGCTTTGGAGTCTTCCAAAGCAGTTTGTTAGTATAAAAGCATGATACATATTACATATCTAAATTTTATTGAACACTCACGTTTTTTTTAATGTTTGTGGCAATATATTTGCGACGTGGGTGTGTCAGCTGTCACAATATTTATTAAAGCAGGTCGACGACCTCGAAAGGAATTTTATCACGATCAAACAATAAGGTTCCTTGTCATAAAAATGCTAGGAAAAGTTCGTCAGCGAATTGGAAATGACAGTGTTTGATCGGTTTTCTTTGTTCAAGTGGAAATAATGTACTATGATTGTGAAAAATGCGTTCTAAAAGAAAATTAATATTGGTTTTCCTGCTTTTCTTATATTTTCATCTACATCAAGCCTGAAATTATTTTCATTCTGTAAAAATTTCCATTTGTAAAAAAAATGTACAGGGGTCTACGACCACCTCTTATTTCAGTATTATTTACATCTTCAGCGGGGGCAGTAAACATGACGTATAAGCCCCAACTGTTTCCTACACTGAAGTAAGATTAAAATAATAATGCTACAGTATGAAGGTTTGACACGTGTCGGTAAGGATGTAGAATTCTCAACTGAAAACCTCATTTAATTTTCTGAGCGGACACATACCTACTCGTATATTATATAAAGAGGATTACGCGTTGGCAACAGTCGATGGCCGAGGAAACCGTGTTTTAATTTAACAGCAGCAGACTTGTGAATACGGTTCCCGAATAATTACGTGACATCAAGGCTCGTGAACGTCTAATATATGAGATATTATGTACATAATACACAATGTTCCCTCATTTGATGTTTGGTCACCGGTAACGTTCTAGCGTATCGAACTAGAGTGGCGTGATGAGGTGATGACATGATTGTATTGATCATATTTACGCATTTTTTTATACAAACTGTATTTGCCGTTCATTGTACATCTACGTTTGTTTGTTATTCTTTTCATCCGACTGTGTGACATCAGTATCTATAGATATATCACGTATCGATCTATGTAGGTACTGTAGGTGTATTACTAACTTTATGTACTATTTGGTATTTCTTGGCGAAGATAACAAAAAATGTGACTACTGGGATGAAATGACTGTTCATTGTTATTAATTTTAATACGGTATCTAGTAAAGGTTTATAGGATAATAAATATATTGATCATGTATTCGAATTCTTCCCTTGACTCGTACGTCATATTGTTTCTACAGACGTATAAGATTGTAAAAGTTTACATTTCACTACAGTTTTACAACAGTTAATGAAATACCGTAAATGTGTAACCATAAAAAAGAAATCTCATCAATTACTTGTTTAATAACGTTCAAACTGAGTCATCTTATCGCGAACTCGTTCCGCGAATTTCTTCCAACAAAATACATAGCTTTATTCTCCACAACCAAGTTATTCATTCTATGTTGAAAGCTTCCAGACCTGCTGATAACCTTAGAGTCACGGTTAATTAGTAGCCGGAGTAGTATGTTTAGATTTACTGCTACCAAACAAACAATAAGCGCTCTTTGATCACGTATCTGTATCGACCGATAACGAGTCGAGAATCGATTCATAGATGTACCTATGTATGACGCGATTTTCTTTTGTTCTTTAATCGTTAACTTTTCTCGATTATCAGGAATGGCTGTCGTTATAGCGTAGCAATTTGATTAACTTAATAGCTGACTTTATGGTTCCTATGTGAGCATAGTAGCAGACTTAAAACTTACAGAAAACTATGAGTAGTTTTCTGTAAGTTTTAAGTCTGCTACTGGGGATGCGTTAAGGTAGAAAATATATAACAATGTCCACAAACTTGAGTGATGATCTCGAAAGTTTCTGCTACTTACAGCCGAGAGAATGCGTCCCCAACATTTGTCAGTGGAACAGTCCGAATTAGATCTTTATTAGCTAGTATAATAAAGATCAAATTCAGAAAAACCACTTCGAAAACTGTCTCGTCGGCCAAATTGACTTGAAAACCAACACTACTACATTAACTAAGAAAACGTTACTACTTCAAACATTAGCATAATTTTTTTATACTGTACTTGCTTTGAAATAACTGAATTTTTACTAATATAAGGTTGATGTTTTTTTTTATTTGATATAACAACAATTGGAAACATACATTTGAATAAACCAAACTAATATTGGTATATCTGGTTCTCCTAGTAAGTTTAATTAATTCTCACTTAAAATAGCCATTTGAACGAATAACCCGACTTCTGGGGCATTGACTGACGATTGGATCTGTTCAGGTTCAAAGTACTACCTGTTGAACCTTTGTGCTCATATTGAGCCCAGGCCAAGAACACCCTAAAACAGCTCACCATCTGTTTGGTTATTTATTACTCAAACATATGTGTATTTAGCCGCATTTTGAAGTTCAACCGTGTCCACAGCCCAGAATAACCTAGTAGCAGAGCTCTTAAGAATGAGCGAGTCTTCAGAGGAAATACTTAGAAAGAAAATACATTAATTTTCCCAGACTAAAAGCCTCAACACACTAAGCACATACATACATCAAATAAAGATAAAAGAAAATGTGTAAGAAACTATCAGGAAAGTGTAATAAAGCTGTCGTCGACTGTCAACCAGTTTTGCTTTGTAATTTAGAAAGATTTGACTTGAGGTGTATTTAGCACATGAAAAATCTTAGAAAGAATTTTGACCGATAACGAAAGTGATAATGGTCGGAGGAAAAATAATTTCCACGTGTACGAAGTCGAAGGCGATTTGACGAAATTACATTGACAATAACTTTAAATACGGCTGTGGAGTGATTGCGTAACTGAATATCAGGAACCATGGGTTTCAATTTGACAGTTCAACAACATTCTTTGCGTTATTTACGTTGTTGAAAAGCCATATTTTTGGAACATATGAAGCTATGGATTGGCTTCAAAATAATTGAGATTGATAGTGTGTTACGCAGTTAGGATGCCGTTCTAAAATTTACTGAATGTTTCATGTTTGTTTCCAGGAGATACTCGAAAAGTACTGTCCCTCGATAGCTGCCGGGGGCGTCTCATGCTGTAGTGACGAACAGCTGGACGGGTTCGCTGCGAAGATCGTTCCAGCTGAGAACTTCCTAAAAAGATGTCCGTCATGCTTAGAAAATTTTCTACAGCATATTTGCGGGATGACGTGCGCGCCCAATCAGAGCGAGTTCTTGTATCCATCTTCGATTGCTCCGTTCAATGGTGAGTTTTAATTTTAAACAGCAGTCTTACATTATCTAGTCTTAGTCTGTCATTACGTTATATGTATCTTATTATTTCCTGAAAACATAATTATATACATATAAATAGATATTTGCCAAAAAAGGTATAGTACCCAGTAACATTTTGTACTAAGAGCTAGCTGGATAAAAAATCAATGATCGACCTTATCGCGTAGTTTGAGAATGTATTTTGTAATGTGACAATCGCCATATATTATTTCTCCAAGGGTCTGAAACCGTTTTCTCCCTTTTTCTCTCTTTCTATCGAACCAATCTGAACGTCCGACCCACCAATCGACAGATATTCGTCCCTGGTACCATGGAATACTATTTTCAAATTATTAGTATAGTGCGAATTTTTCGCACGGGTCAGCTAGTAATATATAATAAGCCACTGCTAGAAATCTATTAAACAGGACCAGTGGTTCTTGGACTTGTTTCCTGACGAAGTTTCAATAAATTTTAATCTGACATTATTTCTTTCCAGCCACTCACGAGAAGGTCACCGTCGTGACCTATGACCTCAGCTTTAATTACATGTCTGCTACCTTCAACTCCTGCTCACAGGTGAAGTACTTAGAAAAAATGGCTCTTCTTTTTTTAAATAACCTGCAGGATAATTGCTTAACAATCTATCTATGGGTTTCATTTTGACAGTTCATCAACATTCATTGCGTGGTTTACGTAGATGACCAAATACATTTTTCGAATATATTTTCTCGGTGGTAGGCCATAACATCGGCTGCCGGCAGAAGTTACCACCCACCAGACAAAGTCTTGCCGCCAAGCGATTCGTCGTGTTCCGGCATGGTGTCTGGTGAAGCCGTACGGAGAACGGGTCTGAGCAGTTGTGTTGCGATGTGTGCCGAGTACGATGCGTCAAATGTTGTTGCGCCGGGAATTTGGTCGTGGAGGGTCTCCACATCAGTCTCCCTCTAGCGCAGCATCGTTGGTCGTGTTATTGGGTCTAACATTGCACCACCTCGCTCAACTGCCGTCTTCCTGCCTATTCACTAAGGTTTTTTTAAGTGAATGGGCTTAATAAACTAGCGCGCTTTACCATCAACGATTGCATCACTGCTTACCATCAGGCGGGATTGCAGTCAAGCGCTAGTTTATAATTATAAAAAAACAAAACATACATAGCAATGGATAAGTAATATGTATCAAAATAATTCAAATCAAGAGTGTGTTGCATAATTAGGGTGCGGGATCCAGAATGTTCTGAATCATGGTAACAGATCCGCATATAGGTACGACGCCTATGAAATGTCAAACAATTTTCGGTTCAACGACTTGTGAGACGATACAAACACGATTCGATACATTGAAAGAAACCATTGTTTTCGTTATGTTGTTATGTGAACGTTTCGCAAGTAGCTCTTGCCATGAATGAATACTTTGACTTTGTTGATGATGAATCGATACTGAGAATATCGATTACTTGATGTTTACAGATAATAATATGATAACTTCATGAATGAGTCGACACGGTTGAATGGTTTCCGTGAACAAAGTAGGTCGGCATTGCACAGGTAGGTTGCTGATATATTGAAAAGAAAATTGTGCCTAACGTTTATTTTATTATAATTATTCACTTTGCTTGCACTGTTCAGCCATCAATATTTTGATTTCAAAATGCTGGAATGACTTCATAATGTTGAATTATATTATTGATCTTCCTTAATGAATACACGTAAGGACTTTGTGATATTAAAAAAAGTCCAACGTGTTTAATGCTCTTTGATTAATCTTCGACGGCAGTCTTTATGACTCGTTATGTTAAGATTTAGTTTGAATATTGGTGAATTTTAATTAATATTCAACTTAAGATTCATCATCATCATCATCCTTTTTATCGTCCCACTGCTGGGCACAGGTCTCCTCTCATACAAAGAAGGATTGAGCTTAATCACCGCGTTTGTTCAATGCGGGTTTTCGATTTCAGACTTGAAAGTCCAGGTTCCCTCAAGATGTTTTCCCTCACCTTTTAATCAGTCATTGGTGTCCAAGATATACTTAGAAAGTACATATAACTTAGAAAAGTTACATTGGTACTTGCCTGACCTGGACACAAACCCGCATACTTGAGAGGCTGGTGTTTTAACCTAGTGGCCTAGTGGCTACCACGACCCGAACCTAAGATTGAGTTTGAATATTGGTGTGAAGGAACTGATACGTAATTTGCTGCTAAAGGTTCACCATGTTCTTGAAAAACTTGACTGTAATGATGATAGTGTTATATTCGTAAACATTCAGTTTTATCTGTGTATACATGACTCAAGTCTTTATCTAAGAAATGGTAAAGTAAATAAGATTCACGTGTGAATGCAACACGTAGAGTAGATTTTATCTAAAATATCAATTGAATTCTTTTTGTATAATCAAAACAACTGTATCGCGATTATGTCCTGTATTTTATTTTATACTAGCTGTGCCCCGCGGTTTTACCCGCGTAACCTTCTAGCCGAATGAGTTCAGTTGCTATAAAATAAGCGCCTCTTAAAATAATAGGAGCAATATGTAGTATTTTTTTATATATATATATATTACTAGCTTTCCGCCCGCGGCTTCGCCCGCGTAGAGTTCGGTTATATCGCGCTTTTTGGATTTCCCTCGGGAATATCAATTTTTTCCGGGATAAAAGGTAGTCTAAACCTTCCTTAAGAATCACTCTATCTATTAAAAACCGCGTCAAAATCCGTTGCGTAGTTTTAAAGATCTAAGCATACATACGGACATACAGCGAAAGCGACTTTGTTTTATACTATGTATTGATAAACTAGCGCTTGACCGCAATCCTGCCTGATGGTAAGCAGTGACGCAATCGTTGATGGTAAAGCGCACTAGTTTATTAAGAGCCTATTCACTCTAGCTTTGAAGACACTGAAATTGTAGTCCGACGGAAACACCGCCGCTGGCAAATTGTTCCAGTCCCTCGATGTACGCGGTATAAAGGAGGAGGCGAAACGCTTCGTCCGGATCGTAGTGGTGTTAACAACGTAAGGGTGGAAACCAGCCGTACGACGGGTCGTCCGCTGGTGGAACGGAGATGGGGGAATTAAATCATGCAATTCCCTCGCACACTC
This sequence comes from Sesamia nonagrioides, assembly GCA_017933935.1. Lineage (NCBI taxonomy): Eukaryota > Metazoa > Arthropoda > Insecta > Lepidoptera > Noctuidae > Sesamia > Sesamia nonagrioides. The sequence goes on along the minus strand of JADWQK010000962.1, from coordinate 130,880 downwards.
CCCGAAATGCATCCTATAGAACACCGAAAGGCTGGCTACTCTACGCCTGTGCTCTAGGCTTTGGAGACCAACTCGAGTTAGATCAGGGTCACCAATCAGCCTCTTTGCACGTCTCTCCACTGAATCCAAAGTGGCCAGGTGACACTTGGCAGCACCAGCCCAAATGTGGCTGCAGTACTCCACACACGAACGGACCTGTGCTTTGTATAACATTAGAAGCTGCCCAGGTGTGAAGTACTGCCGGACCTTTGCGATAACGCCAAGTTTCCTGGCAGCCACCTTAGCCTTGGACTCAATGAACCGCCCAAAGTTAAGGTCCGAGGAAATCTCAACTCCCAAAAGCTGAAGGCGGTCGGAACACTCCAAGGACACATTCCGAAAAGTAGGAGCCAAGGTGAACGGGCTCCTTTTGGCGGTGAAAAGACACGCCTGTGTTTTGGCGGCATTGAATGCTACAAGATTGGCATTGCCCCATTCGGAGACTGCCTGCAGCGCAACACTCGTTCGCTCAACCATGGCCTCTCTTTCGGACCGGATTGATTCCCTACTAGCCCGAGCACCCGGCAGGTATCTCTCTACAACTGTGCTGTCATCTGCATACCCATAGATACCAGGCATCAGCAGATCGTTAATATGCAGCAGGAACAGAGTTGCAGAGAGAACAGACCCCTGAGGAACACCGGCATTAGTTGACATGGGCTCAGAAGAGCATCCATCGACAACAACTCGGAGGGACCGTTCAGTCAGGAAGTCTTTTACCCAGCCAGTCAGGCTAGGGGAAATGCCGTACGCTGGAAGCTTACTCAAAAGGCCAGCGTGCCATACCCGGTCGAAGGCCTTCGAGACATCAAGGGAGACAGCAATCGCTTCCCCATTCTTCTCGAGGGCTTCGCCCCACAAGTGAGTGGCATACACTAGTAGGTCCCCAGTTGACCGATTGCGGCGAAACCCGTACTGTCGGTCACTGAGGAGATCGTTACCTTCCAGGTATGCCAAGAGGCGCGAGTTCAATACGCGCTCCATAATTTTGCAAAGTATGGAGGTGATCGAAATCGGCCGATAGTTGGCAGGATCGGCACGACTACCCTTCTTGGGCACGGGCTGCACGTTAGCAAGCTTCCAGGACTTGGGCACAATACCAGTCCCAAATGAGAGGCGATACAAGCGCTTCAATACAGGAGACAACTCGGGCGCACAAGCTTTAAGAACAATCGCTGGTATACCATCCGGACCACGCTAGCCTTATTCACGTCCAGACGACACAGTACTCTCAGAACCTCCTTGTTCCTAATGCGAACCTCAGGCATTGAGGCTCCGCAATGAGGTAAATTAGGTGGAGTAGCACTACCAGTATCAAGACGCGAATTATGGGCAAAGAGAGAAGCAAAGAGACCTGCTTTCTCTCTCGCCGTATGAGCCAGTGTTCCATCAGGCCTAACCAGCGGAGGCAGTGAGGGCCGACAGAAGTTCGCCTCAACCGATTTGGCAAGGGACCAAAAAGATCTGCTACCGGATGGCTGCGCAGATAACTTGTTGCCAATATGGGTGATGCGGTCGAAGCGAGCCTTCTTGAGCGCCTTCTTGTAGGACTTGGCAGCACGGTTAAAGGCTCTCTTCTTTGAGCTTAGATCCGGAGCTCCGCGGTCACGAGCGTCAACCCAGGCGAGAAATGCCGTGTGCTTACGCTGTTCAGCTTGGACACAATCGGCATTGAACCATGGGCGAGCCGAGCCACCGACGGGCACGTCATTGAATGGTATAAAATACTCCATAGCTTGACGCACCACATCGGTTATAGCGTCCGCACAGCTTGACGGATTGTCAGAACAGAAGCAGACCTGCTGCCAAGGATAAGACGCAAAGAAGTGGCGCATCTCATCCCAATCCGCTGACCTGTATCGCCACAATCGCCGTTCACCACGAGAGTCGTGTTCTGGTGGGGAGAAGGACGACACAGACTTCACCAGACAGTGGTCTGAAGTTCCCAACGGTGAGGAAACTGTTACAACACATCTGTCCGGATCAGTGGTCAGCAGAAGGTCCAAACAGTTGGCAGTATGGCCAACTACATCAGGCACCCTAGTCGCTTGCTCTACCAGCTGGGAAAGGCCCATAGAAAGCGCGAAGTTTCGCGCTTCTCTCCCAGCGTGGTCGGTCCTCTGGTATGGGAAGAGCCAGTCCTGGTGGCAGGCGTTGAAGTCCCCCAGAGCGACGAACTGAGCGTCAGGGTGCCGATGCAGCGCATTGTCAGCAGCCTCACTGAGTTGGTCAAATAACCGAGTTGTCTCCTGATCACCGCTGTGCGATCGGTAGACACAGGTGTAGTTTTGTCCACACCGGTGTCAACCAACAGCCATAAGGACGAAAAATGAGGGTCCTCGAGGTGACGGAGACGCCGGCAACAGATGTCATTGCGAACATACACACAGACCCCGGCACGCTGCAGGAAATGATGCTCCAAAGAGTATCCCGGGTAGCCGAGGTATGCCGCATCAGGCGGACATCTGATCTAGGTCTCTGTCAAGAAAAGTAGATGCGGCTTCTCAGTCTCAAGGTGATAGTGTACTGCTAAGAGATTGGAGTGCAGACCTCTAATATTAGAGAGGTGCACTTTGAAAGAGAGGACGTGCGCCCGCTGTGCACACCTACTATTCTTAGTACATCCGCGTTTGCTCCCGTTTCCGCAACATTTTTTGTTCCTGCTCTGCTCCTATTCCTTGCCTATGCCTATGTCCTTTCTCAGGCTCTAGAATATCTGTGTACCAAATTTCATTACAATCGATTCAGTAGTTTTGGCGTGAAAGCCGGACAGACAGACAGACAGAGATACTTTCGCATTTATAATATTAGTATGGATTTTGACGGCTTTATCGGACTGTGAAAGAGGTCATCTATTGGATAAAACCAAAGGTCATCTACCAGACCAAGCGAATGGTTATCAACCAGATAAATCCAATGGTCATCTACCGGAAAAATCACATTAAACAGTAACATTTCCGTTTTGTTTTCGCTTTTGTATGGGATTTCGTCTAGTCTATTTATATCATTTGCTGACGTAAATACTCCTCGCTACACTCCATGTGCGTAACACAGATAACTCTATTCGATATTCCATAAAGTCCTCAACTATATCTGTATTAAACATGTAATGGGGGAGGCTGGAGCTCTAAAATACATTCCTAGGATTAATTTAGACACCAGATCTGTCACAAATTACAAAATTTTGTCTAAATACCTGTTATAACGACAACTGTTGCAACGTATTCAACAATACTTTCTTCTTTACGTTGTAAACGATGACGAAAATCGTTCTGCTAGTATGCTAAGTTTGGGCTCTAAATGACATTTCATTATTGACACAAGTTCATTATAAGTTTTGCTTGAAGGTTTCGCCGGCTTACAAAATTCACAAGTAGCTCATTAACTTCACCGCTAATCACAGTTATGAGGGTTGCTGCTTTCAACGCCTCCTTGACGTCCAGTATTTCGTTTCCAACTTGCCAAACGGACACCTCAACAACAAAATCGCTTCACTAACTAGCACAGTATAACACTAGTGAGGTCTTTGAAACAGTCGTCACCACTGTGAAATCCCGTAGGACTAGGGAACACTGTCTAACCGGGCTAGCAAGTAAAACACGCCCGTTCTTAATCACTTGTATTCAAAAACAAAAGACAGCCTTACTACCTACGAAAATCCAAATCTACCCTCTATACATACGTCATACAAAGTTAACAGGTATTTCGACAAAATTTTGTAATTTACAAGAACGTAGTTTGTGGAGATAAATAAGCATAATTTTATTTTTATTTCATTAAGGTGCAAGCTCCATCAACCAACCAGCTCGCCCTGGACCTGATGTGCGGCGAGTACGGAGCGGAGTACTGCACGCCCGAGCGGTGGTTCAACTTCATGGGGGACGTCAACAACTTCGCGCCCTTCCAGATCAACTATGTCAATGACCCGGTGCCAGAACATGGGTTGACTCCGTACGACCCTTATACGAGACCCTGTAATGAAGGACCTCCTGTAAGTATTTTTAAAGGCTTTCTGATCCAAGACATCTGAGAGAATAAACGTTTATTTGTCGTTTAGTAATTGTACTAATAATATTCGCACCATCGCCAGTCCCATTTGTGGTTCGGGAGAATCTGTCCATTCTTTGGTTGCCTGGAAGAGATCGCATTAGCGATAAGACCGCCCATTGTATGTTTTTTTTTTTTTGTGTAGAATGTTTTTTATTCGATGTTTGATTGGTGTACAATAAAGAGTATATAAATAAATAATTGTTGAACTCATGAATGTTGACTTAATTATGACAAAGATTGGATGAAACAAAGAATATTATTGGGTACAATAACCTCTACCTTTTATTTGAAATGGCTAAAATTATACCTGACGCGTTCCAAAGCCATTATTTCACATGTTACTCGTATCTGTATTAACCACTATAAAAATATCTGTAAAGTTATTGATTCATAACAATTTCATCAGATAATTATTTGATCGCAGCTGGCAGCTGATTAACTGATGGCAAATAATTATAATCTGTGATATGGTGCTAATTACATTAGCGATTGTTTTCAAAATCGTTTACTAACAATTATCATGACTTACATAATGAAATGAGTAATAAATAATATTATGGGTAAACTGTAATGTTAACATTTTGTAATTATTATCAACGCGTGCTTCTGGAATGAAAATAGTTAAGTCTGTGCCAATCCATAGACAAAGGATTTAAATTAATGTTTAATTTTATACCTAATTATATAAAATAATGTATGTAAGAAATTGATAATGTTTTGAAAATACAATATTGACTGATTGAAAAAAAAAAGTGTGGCGTGTGCCACAAGAAATGCAATGAATGCTTATTTTGACCTGCAGGAATGAATGCATATAAGCATCAGTGTGTATATTCCATTACACGTGCGCGATTGTTGCTGCTGCGAGATTATTTTATTCGCTCTTCACCTCCATCACAAATCCTTCATTTTTGTGGTAGTATGCCTCCAGGCTCCACAAGTGACGATATTTAAATGTTGACATTTCGGCACACCCAGACGGAGCAGCTTACGCCATCTCATAGGACCGTGGTAGCCCTCAATAGATAGTGTTACGGGCTAGGGGTACTTAAACGCCGGTTAAGGGTTACGAAGTTTATTAGCAACGAAGGTACAGTCGATTGTAGGCAATGACAAGTAGAATGTCGCTGACGTTGCACCGAAGTCTTCCCTTATGTCCACGAAGTCCGTGTTGTAAACACACAATAACGCTACAGATGTTACTTCACGCAGTACTCGAAGTTCTCGTTATAATTGTCGCAGTAGGTCTTCTTTAAGATCGCTTCTTAACTGTCGCTGTTTTCGTATCGCTAGTCGAGTGTAGACTGACTCTGCGTCGGCATCACGGTGCTATATATAGTCCAGCTGATCGAACATTCCAGATTCCTCTAGACGTAATAATAATAGCACATAACTTCGAGGTCACTCGGAAGTACCTACGGTAATTCCCGGAAACGGGTTTCTAGAAATTTCGATGTCGACACTTTGTTGACAAAACTGTTGAGACCTGTACCATTCGATAGGCCGTCCTAAGTCTAGTAATGCGTTTTATTATTGTACCTAGAAAATGTCTAGATCTGGAGGAATAGGACTTAAAAGTGACACACTGCATGTCACGCGATATTGAACCTTATGCCACCGACATAAGGTCCATTCGTAACATTGCCCCCTTCTTAGTCGTGCTCGTCCCGAGCATGATTTGATCCATAATAGCGAGCTAGGCGGTCTACGTGTACGATCTTCAGCTTCCCTCTAGGCCCTTTCTTAATCCTGTAGGTGACATCGTTTATTCTGGTTACTATCGTGTACGGACCCTCCCATTTGGCTTGAAATTTCGGACTCTTTCCTTTTCTCCTTATGGGATTATGTAACCATACCAAAGTTCCCTCTTCAAATCCGGGCACGTTAGCTTTGCGGTCGTATCGGATTTTCATTTTCTCACTGGTTTTCAGACCATTCTTTCTCACTAGCTCATGTATTCCATCTAATTTACGCCGTAGGTCGGCCACATAGTCGACGGCTAGGATAGGAGTATCGGGAGGTGTTCCGGTTAGTGCATCTATGGGTAGTCTAATTTCTCGGCCGAAGTTGACTTTCGCCGGTGTGCAATTTGTGCTATCATGTGTTGCAGAGCGGTATGACATTAAGAAGAGTGGAATGTATTGGTCCCAATCCCTCTGGTGTTCTTCCACTACTTTGGCCAAATGATTCTCCAACGTCTGATTGAATCTTTCGACCATTCCATCTGACTGTGGGTGATACGGTGTTGTACGAGTCTTATGTATCCCGAGTAGTTGGCAAACCTCTTGAAATAGTGAAGACTCGAAGTTTCTACCCTGGTCAGAGTGTAACTCCAAGGGAACGCCAAATCGACAGAACACCTCGTGAACTAGCTTTTTGGCGACTGTATGAGCTTCCTGGTTAGGTACTGCAAAAGCTTCTGGCCATTTGCTGAAATAGTCTTGCATGACGATGATATACCTATTCCCTTCTTCAGTAACAGGGAATGGCCCAGCTATATCGACAGCAACTCTTTCCCATGGTGCACCAACATTGTACACTTTCAGCCGACCTCTGGCTCTCGTTTGCGGTCCCTTTACTGAGGAGCAAGCTACGCATTTTCTACACCAGTCCTCTACGTCTTCGCGGCAATGCACCCAGTAGAATCTTTTCCTCACCTTCTCCAGGGTTTTCTTTACTCCTAGATGTCCTCCGGATACTCCGTCGTGCACCTGTCTTAGCACTGACGCGACTTTATCGCAGGGGACAACTATCTGTAAGGTGACCTCCTGTCCACTGGGTGATTCCCATTTCCTCTTGAGAACTCCATTATCAATTATCAGGCTGTCCCACTGAGCCCAGTAACTTTTTACTGTTGGGCTAAGCGCTGATATTTCACTCCAAGCGGGCCTCTGGCCACGTTGTTTCCATTCGATTACTGTCTTCAAGTCACTATCTTCCCTTTGTGCATCTTCCAATGATTGATTATCCCAGTCTTCGTCCAAAGCGTTCACCTGGATAATCCTTACGTTCTCTTTCTTTTCCTGTTTGGCACAATGTCGGCAAGACTCTTCGCAAGGTCGTCTAGACAAAGCATCAGCATTATTGTGTGACTTGCCTTTCCGATGTTCAGTGACAAAGTCAAATTCTTGCAGCTGCTCTATCCACCTTGCTACTTGTCCTTCTGGGTCTTTGAACTGGAGGAGCCACTGTAAGGCAGCGTCATCGGTACGAAGTGTAAACTGCCTCCCAATCAAATATTTCTTGAAGTGTTGTAAGGTCTTAACAACGGCTAGAAGTTCTCGGCGGGTAACACAATAATTTCTTTCTGGCTTGGAAAGGCATTTGCTGAAATATGCGATAACGACCTGCCTATCTCCTTGTGTTTGAGAGAGAACTCCTCCAATACCCACATTGCTGGCATCTGTGTCTACCAAAAATCGGCCTTCCCTACTAGGGTAACCTAGTACAGGAGCCTCACACAAGTGAGTTTTCAGTAGAGCAAATGCCTGTTCGCAATCAGAGTTCCATTCAAATAGACACTTTTCCTCTGTTAAACGATGCAACGGTTTCGCTAACTCGGAGAAGTTCTTCACAAACCGACGGTAATATGCACACAGACCCAAGAAAGAGCGTACCTCAGTTTTATTACGAGGGGTAGGCCACTTCGACACGGCTTTTATTTTTTCAGGGTCTGTTCGAATTCCTTGCGCCGAAATAATGTGTCCCAAGTATCCAACTTCTTTCTGGAATAGTGTACACTTACTAGGACTGAGTTTTAAATTCGCTTCACGCAGTTTCTGGAACACTTTCTCCAAATTGCGTAGGTGTTCTGCGAAGTTTCGTCCCATAATGATGATGTCATCCAAATAGACCAGGCATGCATCACCAAGCAACCCCACCAAGATGCGCTCCATTAGGCGCTCAAATGTAGCTGGAGCATTGCACAGTCCAAAAGGCATGACATTGAATTGCCAGAGACCGTTCCCAGGACCAGTGGAGAAGGCGGTCTTTTCTTTATCCTGCTGACAGATTTCCACCTGCCAGTATCCACTTTTGAGGTCAACTGTGGAGAACCATTTCATGCCACTTAGCAAGTCCAAAGTGTCATCTATACGTGGCAGGGGATAACTGTCCTTTTTCGTGGCATCATTCAACATCCTGTAGTCAACGCAAAACCTTGTACTGCCATCCTTTTTCTTGACTAGGACAACTGGAGATGACCAAGGGCTGGTAGACGCTTCGATAATCCGATTTTTCTCCATATCTCTTAACATTTCCGACACTTCCTGTTCTCTTGCAAAGGGGATACGACGTGGTCTCTGTCTTATCGGCTGTGTATCGCCCGTATCTATATGGTGTTTGACGAGCCCGGTCCTTCCCACGTCACTGTCGGTCTTAGAGAAGATGTCAGGGAAGTTATGCAACAGTTGCTTAACTTTGTGACTTTCGAACTTGTTTAAATTGCCCTTACAATTTTCGAGTAGTGTCGATACATGTTCCTGCCACTTCTTATCACGTTCCTTTTCGTGCGCCTCTGTTTTTCGCAATGATGCTACATGGTCGCACACACCCACGATGCAATTCTTTTCAAGAATTATTTCCTTGTTACTAACGTTGATAATGCGTACTTTTGGTTTATCGGAAATCATCATCAGTGTCCTTGCTGTTATCCAGTCTGGGTGATCTCCAGAATCTTCTATTAAAATGCAACGTTTACGGCATCCTATTGGTGATAATCTAATATCTACTAAGGTTTCTGATCTTGGTGGTAATATCGTTCTCCTTACACAGTACACTGACCCCTGTTTTCCACCTTGAAGAAATACTTCTTGTTCTGGAAAACTCAATACTCCTTTTGCTACATTAAGGACGCACTGCTGTTTCTTCAAAAAGTCCAGTCCTATTATGCAATCATCTGTAATATTCGCTACTAAAACAGGGTGCGTGAATGTCTTATCACCCATTTTCAAAGTCACGTTCGTTTCACCAAGGACGAGTACTGGTTGGCCAGTGGCGGTTTGTAATCGGCATTGTGAAGATCCTCTTTTCCATACTATGGTCCGAGGAAATAGCTCCGGTCGTGCAATGGTTCTTGATGCACCAGTATCCAATGTGAAACTGCAGGATTTACCATTCAGTTCTCCTTCTATAATGAGACTGTTTCCGTCACCCACTTGTGATACTGTTATAATGGGGGCTACATGTCGACCAGCCAGTACTCGCCCCATAGCCCTGGCTGTTCCTAGTTTAAATCCTCGGCTTCCACCTGTGTCCCAGAAGTGCTTCTTCCCTTAGCCTTCCTGGGACAATTGATCCGAATATGCCCTTTTTCACCGCACTCATAGCATGTTGGCCCTTGTCGGGGTTTCATTTGTGCGGTTACCTCACGAATACGGTGGTGTGGTCGGCCGTCTTGGCGTACTGCTTCCACCTCCAGAGCGTGTGTCAAGGCTGCCTTCAGAGTCTGATGGTGCCCCAGACGAACCGCAGCCCTGACTTCCGCATCTCGAATTCCATCAGTAAAAGCTTGCACCGTACTAGCATCAATTACTCCCGGCGTTGAAGCATACGCCCTCCGAACAATACGTTCTATTTCCGATGCCCATTGTTGCAAACCCTCACTGCTTTTCTGTGTGCGGTCGCGGAGTTGAGCCCTGTAGACATGTTCCAGGTGTTTCTCTCCATATCTAGACTCCAACGCTTCTAACAGACAGGCTAGGGTGTTGCAGTCGCCGGAAATATTTTCGAGGATTTGTACCGCCTCACCACGCAGAGCAAGCGTAAGGGCGGTTACAGCTTGATCGTCGTCCCAATTGTTGCCTTTTGCGACCTTTTAAAATTGAAGACGGAAGGCCACCCATGATGTTGTTCCGTCAAAATGAGGTACCTTGAAGGTCGGCAAAGCACTGGGTACAGGTACCACACCTTTAATGCCTCCTTTCTGCACCGTTTTATGGAGAAACTGTATTTCTTTCTCACACTCCATGATGGTATTGTCTAGTTTCTCCATACGCGCATCTTGTTTGTCTATACGCATGTCTTGCTGGTCCATACGGGCATCTTGTTGTGCTGTTTTTATTTTAAGCTCATTAACCTCTTCTTTGGTTTCTTTCCACTGTTTATTTAGTTCTAATACTAGTTGCTGGGATTTTGCCTGGGATTCATCTATTTTTGCTTGGGTTTCCACCTGGGATTGTTTTATTTGAGCCTGGGTTTTTTCTATTTTTGCTTGGGTTTCCACCTGGGATTGTTTTATTTGAGCCTGAGTTTTTTCTATTTGTGCCTGGGTTGCTGCCTGGGATTGTTCTATACTCAGCTTTATTTGCGCTGTCAAGTGAGCCAGTAACGCCGAAAAATCGGGTCCGCTGGCTCCGGCAGTGGTGGTGGTAGTAGGCGCACTCATATTCGTCGGTGTTACGATGGCCGCATCTTCTACGGGTGCAGGGACACCAAGTGATACTTCCTCTTGACGCGCCAAATCCATCGCTGCTTGTCGTCGCGTGCGAACTCTTTCGTCTTCCCTTGGCGTGACCGGCATGCCGCTTCTGACACCAATTGTTACGGGCTAGGGGTACTTAAACGCCGGTTAAGGGTTACGAAGTTTATTAGCAACGAAGGTACAGTCGATTGTAGGCAATGACAAGTAGAATGTCGCTGACGTTGCACCGAAGTCTTCCCTTATGTCCACGAAGTCCGTGTTGTAAACACACAATAACGCTACAGATGTTACTTCACGTAGTACTCGAAGTTCTCGTTATAATTGTCGCAGTAGGTCTTCTTTAAGATCGCTTCTTAACTGTCGCTGTTTTCGTATCGCTAGTCGAGTGTAGACTGACTCTGCGTCGGCATCACGGTGCTATATATAGTCCAGCTGATCGAACATTCCAGATTCCTCTAGACGTAATAATAATAGCACATAACTTCGAGGTCACTCGGAAGTACCTACGGTAATTCCCGGAAACGGGTTTCTAGAAATTTCGATGTCGACACTTTGTTGACAAAACTGTTGAGACCTGTACCATTCGATAGGCCGTCCTAAGTCTAGTAATGCGTTTTATTATTGTACCTAGAAAATGTCTAGATCTGGAGGAATAGGACTTAAAAGTGACACACTGCATGTCACGCGATATTGAACCTTATGCCACCGACATAAGGTCCATTCGTAACAATAGAATACTCTTTATTATGTACACCATATAGATTACAGAACATAAATACAAAGATTTTACAAAGGGTGACACAATGGGCGGTCTTATCGCTAAGGGCGATCTTTGCAGACAACCTTTGGAAGGAATACTAAGGGGAAGGAGAGAGAAATTGTGTAGCTAGTCTAAAGTGTACTATTTACTTAGAATATAAGTACAATAAATATGTACAGTAAATATATAAACATCATACAAGAGCAAATTAAAAAATGCTTTTGATCTACAGTGGTAAAAATACTGGAATGAATAATAATAAGTAAATACAGTTGTTATTCGGCGTGAACTAACCCCAGCTCCCCTCAGGGCCAGCCGGGCTGCTCGTGCCTGGACTGCAGCGCGTCGTGTCCAGCGCCGCCGCCCCCGCCGGTGCCGCTGGCTCCGTTCACGATCCTGGGCGCGGACGGGTACGCCGTCATCATGGCCATCGTCTTCGTTATCTTCACCACGCTGTTCCTTAGTGGAGTGTTCTGCTGCACGCCTCAGGAGAATGTTGTTGGTCAGTATGGTGTTTTTTGTTTTGGAAGGATGTTAGCATTTATATAGTGTTCAGGTATTTGGAGTTTGTTCAAGATAATTTTTTTTAAATGATAATTCAGCAATACTTGTGATAATGAATAGCTTCATACATAGATATATTAATAAATGTTTCCGCAGTTTCAGGAAATGACCCATAAGACAAGATATAAAGTATTTATAATGTAGTTGCAATTACAAAGAGATCGAAAAAAAATTAAAATGTTATGAACTCCAAAAATTTGAATGACTTATACCAATAGTTCAGACTAAAAGAATATCCAATAAATGGATAGGTAGATCTTTCAGCTGATGAATAAGTTAGGTATTAATTTCCTTATTACCCTAAAAATTACAATAAGTACACTTTAACAAGTCATCCATTTATACAACGTGTAACATAAAGGGTATATACATAACAAAGGCATGGCATCTTTACATGATATCAAACGATATTGGAAGAGTTTTTTAATCCTATCTCTTTATGTTAGGAAGTTATGAGGAAAAACACCGCCTGTGATAGGCTACTACCATACTAGTCGCACAGAAATATTGAAGACATTTGTCGGATTTTGGCAAGTAACGTGACGGGTAACGAGTAGTTATTAACGTATGTAGTGTGCTGCCACGTTTGTTATGGTTTGATTTTAAGAAACATACGAAACCGAAAATTTGGTACTAATTTTTTGAGCATGTTATTTTGAGTTGAAACCCTTCCGATATCGTTTGATATCATCTAAAGATGCCATGCCCTTGGTATGTATATACCCTTTTTGTTACACGTTGTATATATACATGTTTAATAAATTCTTTATGATATATTCACTCCCCTTATTATTCAAAATAATACGTATATACGTATTGTCAATCTAATAACAACTTTATGCTACACTTATAAAGGGTATTTATTTGTTTCTCATATACAATGTAGAGGCTACAATATGACAATAAATCAAAACACTGCCAATATTGATGAATTAGAAAAAATAAATTTGGAACTGTCAAAAACATTAAACCCTGTCAACGATTGGCCTTCCTAATCTTTGCTTGTCACTAAAATGAATTTTTGTCAAAAAAAATATACACAGTATAATTTATTTTCGTATTGTCGTCTATTTGATCGCAATGGATAAGGTTTTCAAGTGTAGTTAGTATAATTTCTTTTAGATTGCTTTTCTACTTAACAGTTTTAATACTAACGGCGACGGTAGATCATAACACTGCTAATATAGTCTTTAAGTTTAAGTGTTAAGGTTTATTTTGATTTATCGTATGCAGCTATGGCTAATTTAAAATTATTATGAATTGAACTTTTAGTGAATCTATATTCCATTCGCGAAAGGTTATTTTAAGGGTACACTTTGTAATAAAAGTACATTGACCCGGATTCCCTTGTAGGTACACAAATTATACTTCATTAAGAAAAGAATTGAAGATATATATTTATTTTTTTTTGCATATCGTACATAATCATAAACTAGTGCTTGACCGCAATCCCGCCTGATCGGAAGCAATGATGCAATCATTGATGGTAAACCGCACCAGTTTATTATGAGCCTATTTACTTTAGCCTCGAAGACACTTGAATCGTAGTCAGACGGAAACATCACCGCAGCTGCAGGAAGAACAAACCCCCTGAGGAACACCGGCATTAGTCGACATGGGCTCCGATGTGCTATTAGTTTGACTTTAAAAATTAAATGTTATTTATCTCTGCTTCTATGAACCTCTTATGTCTAAAGCTAACGCGAATGGAATATACGATTTAATACGGTGATAAATACTTCCTCTTAGAATAGTGGATGTTGGCCTTGGCTGTCTAAAAATAATTATATTTTAATTTGAGTTCATATCAATTATGATATAAATACTTATTCAATACCATATCCTTTATTACTTTGTAGCCGCCCTAAGCTACCTTATTGACAACCTTATATATCAGATTTAATTTTGACTTTAACCTAACCTGTAAAATGTATCAATAGTTTCGATCAATATAACTGGCCCATAAATCAGTTATGGCTGTATAAAAAAAACGCTACAGGTGTTATTTAATACAGAAAATTTACCTTTATTCGCTTCTCCTTAATGTCGAAAATTAAATCTCTTGATTTTACCTAATCCTTCGGTGCCAGTTGAGAGTCACTGAGCTTATGTCTAGGGAAAGCTTTGATTTTTTTGGGCCACATTGATACTACGTAAAGGAGACGTGATTCTTCTTAATAAAAGACTTGTTTATGCAATATCTACGTAGCGTATACGCGTGGAATGATCGGCACATATAAACCGTATTTAAGAGCTGTCAGTCTCTCCACAGCAATGGTGAACGTGGCTCCATCTGAAAGCGCTGTTTTTTTTGTGCTGTGCTGTACTTGGAATTTAGTTTAATTGGTGAAATAACCTTTAGTTACTGGGTAATATTTAGATTTAGAGTTCTTATCTATAGAAGAATAGATTAATGTTTCTGACTAACTCTTTAGTTTATTCAAAAGTGGTTTAATTAAAAGTGCTTTCGGGTAAATGAGGTAGTAGTTAGTAAGGTAGCGGGTGGCTGGTTCGGAGACGTAACATTGGGTGGTGTTGGGACAGAGGGCTGGGCGCGCGGCGCTGAGCGGCGACGCGGCGGGCCCGAGACCAGTCCGCTACACTCGCACCGCTCCAGTACGTACCACTCTGTGCGGTGGTGACACACACTGCCGTACTCCTCACTCACACACGCAGCTTCTGTCTTTGTACCACGTGCTTAACTTTATGTAGAACCATGAGCGTACCCAGGGGAGGCAGCTGCCTCATGAAAATCACCCAGAACATGTATGAAATCATTTCATTCCTAAACAAAGTATGAACCAGGACTTATCGAGTATCCCAGTAGACATTGAAAAATGTACAGTGTAATTGCCAAAAAACCACGTGCGACTAGCGCACAAAGATTGTACTCACTCTAAAAAAATTGACTCCCTCCCTAGGCCTGAAATGCCTCCCCCCCTCCCCCATCATAGGCCAGAAGCTGGGTACGCCCATGTGTACAACGATACAAGGATCTTTTGGCGAGTAGCCAAAATCTGAACTAACGCCGCCATCTTGCTTTTTTCAATTGTGTGACAAGTTTACCAATAATGTCTTCTTGTTAATGTCACTAAGGCGTCAAATGATCCTTGAAGCTCTACACTTTACAGAAATTAAATCGACTGCACGTCTGTAGGGACACTTGCACTACAAAAACCGCTCGTAATAATAATACTAAAGGGGCTGACAAAGTAAATTTTTTACCATTTGCGTGCGGTTGACTGTAATCCTAAATGGCGAGCGATTCACACGTCAAAATTTTTGGCACACCTCAGTAATTGTAATTAAAACCATACTTGACATTCTTCCTAGAAATGTTTGTACAGTCGTTTGCCATTTTTGTTTACACACTCTTTACTCATGATACCTTAAATGTAGAATTTTGTTAATTACAACCATTACAATTTCATTACTTTGGTCCTGTAGATCTTGGTAAATTCAGGGCCAACCTAAAAATAATCAATATCATGTGATACAATTTTAGAACGCTTGTGCGGAATACATTATCACTCATTGCTGCCTTGGTTGCGATAGCTAGTAATGTCATGTGGGACTTGTTCATTGTCATCCATGTTTGTTACTTTAAAGTTGCTGTTTGTTTTAAATGTTTTACTTGCACTGAAGCTGACGACTCTCACGTTGCTTTTCCTCCATCTGAAGGGAAATTCTTGTAATTTTAAAGACGTTAATTGCCTCAATCTGTCAAAAATACCTCTATTTTTCCTACATCTTGACAGGTTTTTGACGTTTGTCGACGAAATGAGACTCTTACTAGACTTTGAACGTTTTAAATTACGAGAATTGGCCTCCTGTGTGGCTACCATGAGTTTTCATTACGAAGACTCTATCATCGATTGGCCCGCTTTAAGGTTGTATGGACTCTCAACCAATGAGTGCGCCAAACGCGGTCGATCGAGTCTCGTAATGAAAACTCATGGTAGCCACACTGATCGTGATCATACAATAAGGCCCTTCTTCCGTCGGGGGTTAATAAGGTGCATTTCTATCAAGTCGATCCACAAAATTGGAAAACTGATCGGACAAATACTTAAAACCTGTCGAGTATTCTACATTGGAGGGAAAAATAACGGTGATTGTTGAATGAAAGCGTGTACATGTTCCACTGTGTTAGTCTTCTCCAGCATATTACTAAAACTATCCTACATGTACGGACGACAGCAGGTCAAGTTACCCCATACTGTCAGATATTCCCAATCAACCTTGAGCCTTAATGCTTTAGAGATAAAGTTGAAAATCTTATAAGGAAATCTGACAGATTGTAGTAGCTTGATGTGCTGTCGTCTGTTCTAACACATTGGCGCCGATTCTCTTGTTCACAAACTAAAGTAATTTTAAGTTAAGCGCATCTTTTTCTTCCTATTTCATTATGAAAAGGATATAAGATAACATTTTAGTTAAATCCTGTCAAATTCAACTCCATAGACAGTTTAGACGCCATTTTATACATTGGTGACCAAAAATACGCCAATTTACATCAGGAGCGGAATAATTTGACAGGTCTAAACTAAACTAACATTTTATCTTCTGTCCTTTTCTTAATTAAATAGAAAGAAAAAGATGCACTAAACTTATATTTAACTAGCTTTCCGCCCGCGGCTTCGCCCGCGTGGAGTTCGGTTATATCGCGCTTTTTAGATTTTCCTCGGTAATATCGAATTTCTCCGGGATAAAAGGCAGCCTATGTTTTTTCTCAGGGTCTAAAGATTGTCTGTGCCAATTTCATCAAAATCGGTTGAGAGGTTTAAGCGGGAAAGCGTAACAGACAGACGGACAGACAGACAGACAGAGTTACTTTCGCATTTATAATATTAGTATGGAGTTAGTTTCGGAACAAGAAAATCGGGGCCATTGCATGGTCATTACAATATCAATAAATCTTAATTGAGGTCAAAATGGCATAGGTTTTATCAAAAACTTCCTAAATTGAAAAGATTGGTATCACATTTTACAAAAGATGCTTTTGTTTTTGTTTCCTAATGTAATTTTTTTTTTATCTTTTTTATTTATTATAAGTAAGTAGGTACTACATTTTCGCCACCTTACTTTAATTATTTTAATTTTAATATCTTTAACAAACAAATAATACAGCCTATAATATCGCATGCTTTCTTTGTTTTTGTCTCTACCTAACCACATACATTTTTATGTTATTCATCTATGTATGTAATGTCTTTTTATACTCGAACTTGTTCGTATTTTGTATTTGTCTGTAGGTATCTGTATTTGTAAGTTTGTATGATGTATTGTTGGTTTTTTTAATGTTTAAGAAAAGTCTATGCTTGTATTACTAATGGGCAGTTCAGAAACTAAAATTACCATTACCCATTCTGACATTAGTCATTGGTTTTTATGAGTTTTGTATTTTAGCATGTCATTTGTAGTCTTTTAAAATCAAAAACTTTTAGAAGTGATTTTCAATCATCAGATAATTTTATTATTCGAGGAATCATTTTGATATTTGGACAGTTATTTCTTACAAATCTGTCAAACGTTCAAAGTTATCTGGCGATGGAAAAATCAACCTTTAATTGTCCATATTTATTCAAAATGGAGCCACTCGACAAATTTAAATTTCTTCTTTTTTAAAGAATACTTATTTAAAAGTGGTCTGAATTCTTATACAAAAAGAACCACATGATTTTTCCATTGTAAGCAAGGTGGTTCTTTTTTTACTTGTGAATTTACATCACCTTTAAATTAGTTTTTTTTTTTTTTTTTTTTTTTTTTTTTTTTTTTTTTTTTTTTTTTTTTTTTTTTTTTTTTTTTTTTTTTTTTTTTTTTTTTTTTTTTTTTAAGAAGAGTCGAGTGGTTCCATTTTGCATAAATACGGACAATTCAATTAAGGAACAAAATATAGAAATAATGGGAAGTATGAAATTGGCCGGTAATTTATCAATGCATGGACTTTTTAAATTAATACTGTACTGCAGTTAGATATGGTGCTCGATAACAGTTGCTAGTAACTAAAGATTGCAACTTCTAAATGGACCGCTTACTGCAAAAATTATCCAACCCACAAACTCGACATTTTCGATATTTTGTGACTATTATATAAGGTATATTTTGACATATCAAAGACACTGTCTTTGATATGTCAAAGTATACCTTATTTGGTTTTGGTGTTTGTGGGTTGGGTCATTTTTGCAGAAAGCCGTCCAAATATATTCTAAACCACTGGTTACTTACGTGTGTGAGCCATATCTTTCCGCAACCCTTGATAGAAAAACAAAAATTTAATAATTATTTTTTATAAACAGGTGTTGCGTCGGATAACAATCAGGAGATGACCACGAATCCTCCGTCCTCGGGTTGGGTCGATCAGCCAGATGGCGTCGTAAGTGATGCGTCGTTCTTCGAGAAGCTCGGCGCCGAAACTGAGACCAAGATGGAAGATTTCTTCCAGTGGTGGGGAACCCTCATGGCGTCCAGGCCTTGGGTCGTGCTATTTATTGGTAAGTGATACTTAGTAGCAATATTATTTATGTAAAACCATCCAAGACGAAATTCACAATTTTTTTAAAATATAAATAATTTTATTTGCAGTCTATACAATATGTAAAGAAAACCCTGTCCGATCCGTGAAGGTATTGTTAGGTATCGATAACTGATTCTACTAATGCCCACAAAGACAGGCTAAACTTAAAAAAAATCCCCCTAAAAAAATAAATATTATTTCGCAAAAAAGGTAACTTAATACATGTGCGATAAGCAACCCCTTCCGCGGGCGGCGGGGGGCAGGGCACGCGGCACCTGTGACGTGGTCGCGTCGCTATTCGCTTATAATAATACCGGTGTTGTCACTTTTTAAAAAAACACCAAATTTCGGGGAAATTGGAATTAATTCCCGGGAAAAAAGGATTATTTCAAAATTCATTAGTATTGTTACTATGATGATTATGTAAAATTTTATATTATATTTGGTCAAGTGTTTACTTAACCTTTATTATCCTTATGGGTCGGACAGGGTTTTCTTTACATATTGTATATCAATATCTTAAACTATTTGCGCCCCACTGTTTTACTCGCGTAGGTTTCGATATGTTTTTTTTATATGCACCGCTCCTATTGGTCGCAGCGTGATGTTATAAAGGCTAAAGCCTTCCTGGATTAATGGACTATCCAACGCAAAATTATGCAAAAGATTTTTTCAAATCGGACCAGTAGTTCCTGAGTGTAGCGCGTTCAAACAGACAAACTACAGTTTTATATATTAGTGTACATTCCCTTTTATATTAATTTTCGAAATTTAAAATTATGTATCACATTAAAAAAAAAAAAAAATTCCACATTTGTTGTGTTGTTTACGTTGTTGACCAGAATAATAATTTTAAGTTATGTATTTATTTTAAGTTTTTACCTAATAACCCCATAAATCTGTCATGTGTAAAGACTCCAGACTTTTAACCAAACCCTATTGTGGGACTCGTAGACGATACTACACTGACCCCGTTTTGATTCTTACAGGTCTTTGTGTAGTAGTCGGTCTAGGCCATGGGATCAGCTACATGATTGTGACGACGAACCCCGTGGAGCTGTGGGCCTCTCCCACATCACGCTCGCGGCTGGAACGCGAGTACTTCGACTCGCACTTTGAACCCTTCTACAGGTGAGCTTTACATTAATATTACATTAGGGGCTGATTTTTCCAAAGCCAGCTAACTTATCGGAAGAGTGTTTTTATTTTTTGACAGTGTGGGTACCATGAATTACGAAGACTCGTTCATCGATATTGACCGCGTTTGACTCATCGATTGGCCCGCTTCAAGGTTGTAAGAACTCTCAATTAATGATAGCGCTAAACGCGGTCGATGCGTATATGATCGAATCTCGTAATTAAAACTCATGGTAGCCGCACCGTTCTAGAAAACAAAAACTGTCAGACATTTTATTTCACGAATAGTAATGATTGAAAAATCATAGGTAAAAGAACTTTAGTAAGTTGTAATAATGGCTAGCAATGAATCTGCTGATGATTATAGAAGTTGATTAATATCATTTGGGCTGGTTACTAAGCGTCTTCTCCTGCCACCGATAACTCCGTGGAAGTGGCGAAGTTTTGGGCCAACACTATTTGAATTACTGTCCAGTCCGTGACATACGAAGAAGAACTAAGCACCTTGTGGTTACTTTTGTTAAAATTGTGTGGACCACCGATAAGCGACGACCTTGGAGCAGCATAATCCCGCTCCAAGGTCGTCGCCGAACGTCATAAACGTCACGATCGCGTTAACGAAAAATCAATTCGCCGTCCTCTGTGGTGCAGCGGTCAACACGCCTGCTTGCGACGTGGAGGCCCCGGCGTCGATCCCCGGCCAGGTCATGATGGAAAAACGATCTTTACCTGATTGGCCTGGGTCTTGGGTGTTTATCTATATATGTATCTATTATAAATATAGTATCGTTGAGTTAGTATCCCATAACTCAACTCTCAAACTTACTTTGGGGCTAGCTCAATCAGTGTGATTTGTCCGTATATATATATATATAATACGCACTAGGACCTCAGGTCTATTGAATTAAACCTAAAGATGAAAAACTGCAATCCGACAATTTTGTTTGACAGTAATTGCATTGAATAATAAAAAGGTTCATACAAGTTTAACATGCCTTAATATTCAAAGCATTTCGTGATATAGACAGATTCCTACAATTTTATTTCCTACACTTTGTCCACAGAACTGAGATGTTGATCATCACATCTAAAGGTTTACCTAAGATCGAGCACAGCACTCCGAATGGTGACATCAGCTTCGGCCCTGTCTTCAATGCGACCTTCCTCAAGGATGTGTTGGACTTACAGAATAGAATCATGGGTAAGGATAATTTGCAGACGACAGCTTATCAAGCAAATTTCATTATTAGATTTTCAACCTTTTTGCTAAAGCATTAAGACTCAAGGTTGATTGGGAATATTTTAGTTTCGTGTAGCTTGACCTTCTGTCGTCCAATACAACAACAATCCGGCTATGCAGCTGCATCCGACTCCGGATGGATAACTGGGAATAGGCTAGGCAGATGATAGTGAGATATTAATAATTTCCTATAGTGGTGCTTCATTCACTCTTGATCGGATCGGTCTGATTCGGCACAGGGAGCCCAAAACAGAACGATCCGGACATGATTGAATAAGGTAAAATCACCTCCATGTTTAAATTCCATGGAATCGGGGTGAGGAGACATACTGCTCTGGTAAATGCCGCTCCGATTGTGCAGAGTTGATCTTATCACGATTTAACGAGGGGAGAAGCCGAATTGAGTTTGCGGGTCGGCACGAGTTGATTCAACGCCGAATATGTATAGTAATTGCTTTGCATCGACTTTCTTGTTCTCGTAGCAGTCTATAGCACATAACTATGTACTTTAATGTTAAGCAGTATAAGTTTATTTTTGAATAACAATTTATCATAAGAATACGGAGCCACACTCCTGATTTATTTGTTTCCAGAAAAATGTTAAATCAACCCTAACGATTACAAAACTAATTAGTAAATATGCTCTGCAGCTCTGGGCAACAAGACAGGTATCCAGGACATTTGCTTCGCCCCTCTGACGTCATCGTTTAGCGGCCCCATCAACCCTTACGACTGTGTGGTGCAGTCCGTCTGGGGCTGGTGGCAGAACGACATCGAGAACTTTGAAGCTGTGGAAGAGGACAATGAATATCTTGATACTATACTAAAGTGCTCTGGGTAAGGACTAAACGTCGATTACTTTTTATTATAAACTAGCTGCGCGCCGCGGTTTCACCCGCGTATCGTAGGTCTCGAAATGTTTTTTTTTATATATGCTCCGCTTCTATTGATCACAGCGTGATGTTATTTAGCCTAAAGCCATCCTGTATTAATGGGATATCTAATGCAAAAAGAATTTTTTTAAATCGTATTAGTAGTTCCTGAGATTAGCGCGTTCAAACAAACAAACAAACTCTTCAGTTTTACATATTAGTATAGCGGCCGCCTGCGACTTCGTTCGCGTGTTTTCATATACTCCGCTCCTATTAGTTGCAGCGTGCATCTTATATAGCCTAAAGCCTTCCTGGATTATTAGGCTATCCAACGCAAGAAGAAATTTTCAAATCGGATCAGCAGTTCCTGAGATTAGCGCGTACAAACAAACAAACAAACTCTTCAGCTTTGTATATTAGTATAGATAAACGAGTGCTTGACCGCAATCCTGCGTGATGGTAAGCAGTGATGCAATCGTTGATGATTAAGCGCGCTAGTTTATTAAGAGCCTATTCACTCTGGCCTTGAAGACACTTAAATTGTAGTCCAACGGAAACACCGCCGCGGGCAATTGTTCCAGTCCCTCGATATACGCGGTATAAAAGACGAGGCGAATGGCTTCGTTTGGATCGTTGTGGTGTCAATAACGTAAGGATGGAATCGGCATACGACTGGTCGTCCGATGATGGAACGGAGATGGGGGAATTATATCGTGCAATTCCCTCGCACACTCCCAGGGATCTATGTAAATAGTATACCGCAGATTACTTACACTATTTGTCCTTGGTATTCCATCCAAAGGTTTTCTGTATTAAAGATCGCTCTTAGCGAAAAGACCGCCAATTGTAAAATCTTCATATTTGTATTCTATAATATATGATGTACATAAAAAAGAGTTTTCTATATTATTCTATACAAATCTCGCCTTCGAAGTTAATGCTTCGATCCTCGGAACTTCAAAAAGGTGAAAATGTATTTGCAAAAGATACTTTATACAGTATCCTTGAAAGATATTATCGCTTTCTGATTCGATCGAGAAACTCTTTATGTAACTGAGACATGAATTTTGAGTACTTTTGAATAAATGTTGACCATTTACAACCTTGGTGTGCTTGACAACCAAACTACATAGTGAGTTGTTCCCCAGAAACCCGTTCCTGCCGGACTGCCTGGGCTCGTACCGCGGGCCCGTGTTGCCGGCTGTGGCGCTGGGTGGGTTCCTGTCGCCCGGAGAGGCGCTCGGCAAGCGGTCCCGCTTCCACGAAGCCACCGCACTCATCATCACCATCCTCGTCAACAACAAGCACGACAAGGAGCAGGTATATCACACAAATATTGTACAACAAAAGAAAAATACTTTATTTGGGATGATAAAAGAATCATTTAAGGCTAAAAGTATAACAAAAATGGAACTGTGCATACCCCAATACTGGTCTACATATTAATAAGATATTCACATAAACGGAAACCGACAGCCTCCCTAGCGCAGCGGTAGCGAACGCGACCGTTGCGCTAGGAGGCGCGGCTTAGATCTCCGCGCAGTGCAAATATTTTTATGCATGAATATGAATATTTGCACTGTCTTATATTGCCTCGGAAAGCACGTTAAGCCGTTGGTCCCGGTTGCCATACGAACATCTAATGGCAATCGATACGTTTTGTTGGAGCCCTCAAAAAGATCAATAATTAGTCTAACTACAATGCTTCGATGTCGCCTTCGGGTTGTGGAGATCAAACGGCAGTCGCTTCACGGAAAATATCGAAGTTTAGCCAAAGTCAGCAGTTAGACTGGTAAAGCGGACCCCAAACTTCAAAGTTGAAAAACAAGGGATGAACCCTGAGATGACGACGAAAGTTAGCGCAGTGGTTACGCTAGTGACTGCTGTGCTGCATGTCGCGGGTTTGATTCCCACACAGAACAAATATTTGTATGACCTACAAGTAGTTGTTCCGTATCTGGATATTTCCTAATGTGGGGCAACGTTTTGTTAAAGAAATATATAGATACATTCACATAAATGAAAACCCTTATGATATCTGGTGGCAAACTCATTATTGACACATTCGTTTACACTCCACTCTCTCATGTGTACTTACGTTAATGAATACATGCTTTAACTTACACATATTCCTTTCTGTATGGTGCAATTGTAGTTTCCCTGTTGTGTGACAGTGGCAGGAATAACATACAGTCCAACCGATAGGATTTTTTATTCTGTTAAAAAGTACAAATAAAGCAGGCCGTGAGAATAGTAAGTTATTGGTGTGATTCCCCTCTATACATAAACATTGCTTAAAGTTAACCAGTGATAAGCGATTCTTTAACCATACATATTTTGATGATTACAGTTAAGTGACGTCTAAAATGTATGGTTAAACAATCGTTAAATGAAACTTTAAGCACCGTTTATGAATAAAGGGGTAAATGATTAGTGGTTAAAATAGTATAAGGAATATTGTGGCAAATTGTCTTTTGATTAATTAAATGTCATACCACTTTTACAGGAGGGGCCGCTTGCCACTGTCAGCGGTACAAGCTGGTATTATTTCATAGAAACATATCGGGTTTCGAATTCTAACCCCATTTGAGTGGTTTTATTTATCTATTTTTAGTTGTCTGTGTTGTTGAGCTCATCTAGTTTGACCGCTTTTTGTATTTTATAACGATTTTCTTTAGTTTTGGCTCTACAGTTCTGTCGCAATATTCACCCAGTGTTTCACCCAAATTGGGGCTCCCCCAAATAGGCACGGTTGGATGTGCGACACTGGCGTCGATTCCTTTGTTTACAACCTAAACTAAATTTAAATTCAGCGCATTTTTATCTTTCTATTTTCTTAAGAAAAGGACTGAAGTACTTGTCAAATTAGTCCGCTCCTGTGTGGCTACCATGAGTTTACATTACGAAGACTCGATTATCAATATCGAGCACGTTTGACTCATCGATTGGCCCGTTTCAAGGTTGTAAGAAGTCTCAACCAATGAGAGCGCCAAACGCACTCGATATCGACGATCGAGTCTCGTAATATAAACTCATGGTAGCTACACTGGCGTCTGTATGTTACATATAATTATACAATATGTAAAGAAAACCCTGTCCGATCCATAAGGATAATAAAGGTTAGGCAATCACATGACCAAATAAAATTTGAAATTTTGCATAATCATCATAGTAACAATACTAATCAATTTTGAAACTATCTTTTTTTCCCGCGAATTTACGCTAACTTCCCCAAAATTTGGTGTTTTTAAAAAAATTACAACACCATTTTAGGCGGTATAATTGTCGGCTTTCCTTTTATTGTTAGATTATTTATTTCTTTGGCGGCGTCGCGCGTGAGCTTTGTCGGCGACGTAAAAGAAATAACTAGTGATGCACTAATTTTTGCGTAATAACGTTTTTTATCGCTATTAATCGAAACTTGTATCTGGTTGAATGATTTGTTAAACTTAAAAACACAGATTACCCAATGGTTAAAGTACTTTTGTTTGTTTATCGATTAATTACTAATAACATTATTATAACACAAGTATTGGTAAACAGAAACGAGAAGGACTTATGAAACACAATTTTAGTAAAATTTTACAAATATTTTAACGGTCAATATCATCGATTCTGAGACAGAAACTAAAAACCCTGAACCTTGAACTTTGGCATGATTTTCATTTACAGCAGTGTACCTAACTAATTTGAGTTTTGTAAAAGTTCTAAACAATTCCATGCGATGTTGAATCTAGAATGAGAATGAGAAACTATATCGAATACTAAATCGATAACAAAAATAGACGAGTAAATTGTTTCCATCGAAAATCAATATTTTGATTACTTACACATCCCTATTTACTCAAAGGATGCCGCGAGGCCGCGTAGGTACAAATAAAATAAAAAACATTTTTACTTTAAATTATCAGTTGCGCGTAAACACCGCTTCGTGAAGACTATTCTTGTATTGTGTGATCATGTCGTTTCCTAATGTAGATTAATGTAACATGCTGATGAAGGTAGCAAATGCTGTGTTGTGATCAGGTGATTGTGGTCAATGTGGTTCCAGTATGACGGTGCGTCACCATATCTTTGTCCTGTACGTGAGTTACCTCCATTATCAGTTCGGCGAGCAGTGGATTGGTAAGGGTGGACCAACTGTGGCCAGCGCGGATTTGAAATATGGAACAACATCTTCGCCACAGCCATTATGCTCATCGAATGAAATGATACATTCGGAGAGTCAGACGACCTTCCTACTTAAAAAAAAGTTCTTTTCACGAGCTGCCTAAGTATCATTATTTCTTTCGAGACTCGATAAACGTGGATGAACTACCTATACCTACATGCATGAGGTCAACTGAGGTTATGACTATGACCTGTGCCTGTGTTGCCATGAAATTACCTATTTATTTTATTTAAGTTATTTATTTTTTAGGGGGAATTTTTTTTTAAGTTTAGCCTGGTTTTGTAGGCATTAGTAGAATCAGTTATCGATACCTAACAATACCTTCACGGGTCGGACAGGGTTTTCTTAACATATTGTATAAGCACCTACATACTTACTGTATTATGTGAATTCAAAGAATCAAGCTAGAGTGGCGATGGCTAATCGGTCGAACTTGCTTTACAAACGTCATTGTGATTATCTGACTGGAATGAAATAGAAAACTCATGGTAGCCACACTGACGTAAATTGACGTATTTTAGTCGCCATGTTTATAATCGCGTCTACACTGTCAATGGAGTATCTTAATTTGACAGGATTAAAATAAAATGTTTTTTTTTTTTTTTAATAATTATAAACTAGTGCTTGACTGCAATCCTTTTTTACCCGACTACGGCAAAGCAAAAGGAGGGTTATGATTTTGACAGGCTATGTATGTATGTATGTATGTATGTATGTATGTATGTATGTATGTATGTATGTATGTATGTATGTATGTATGTATGTATGTATGTATGTATGTTCATCTGTTCCCTCGTAACTTCTAAACTACTTATCAGAATTCGACAAATGATATATCATTAGAAGCGTCTTAATTGTCCGCTGGTTATAGGCTATATGGGGTTTCACAAAATTTACTGTAGCGCCCTCTAGCGGACAAAACATACAGAGTAAAAAACTAAAGTTAAGATAAATATGCCGTGTTTGGTATCATTTGAAAGCCCTTTACTTGTACATTTTGAATATATATATATTGCTAGCATTTGCGTGTGACTTTACCTGTATTCATGGGCTGGTTGCATATAATTCACATCTTTTCGTTCATAGCTTCTTTACTACTTATCAGAATAAGACCACTGCATTACCATTAGAAGGGCCTTGATATTCTGTTAGTTATGAGCTATAAAGCTTGTCACCAAATTTAGTATTGCACCCTCTAGCGGACAAAAAGTTCTATGTTAATATAAAATTAAAATAAATATACCGTGTTTGGCATCACGTGAAAGAGCTTCACGAGTGCTTTATTCATCATCAACCTTTTATCGTCCCACTGCTGGGCACAGGTCTCCTCTCATACAGAGAAGGATAGAGCGTAATCACCACGCTTGCTCAATGCGGGTTGGCGATTTCAGACTTATAAAGTCCAGGTTTCCTCAAGATGTTTTCCTTCACCTTCAGTCATTGGTGTCAAAGATATACTTAGAAAGTACATATAACTTTAGAAAAGTTACATTGGTACTTGCCTGACCTGGAATCGAACCCGCGCACTCATACTTGAGAGGCTGGTGTTTTAACCACTAGGCCACCACGACATTCCCCACTACGCCACCACGACATTCCCCACGACATCCCCAGTGCTATATGCTTGTATATAATTACAAGAATGCTTTAATGATGTTAAATATGAGCGATAAGAGTAAAGCGCGGATCACGGGAACTGTGAATCGCTTTATGCAATGTAGAGCAGTGTGAACATTATTAGAATATGTAATGCACTAATGAAAACGACATAAGCTGGGAGTAACTCCACGCGGTGAAGGCGGAAACAGTTTTATAACTGGCTAAATCTCCCATAAAAAGGCCTCTGCGCTATATGCCTTCGGGCTTATGTTGTTATATGTGCGTGTAGATGTAATATGTCAAGTACCTAGTTTTTAGTTCATCAGTTTAACTTTTGTTAATAATATGCGCCACAAATACACTTTAACACCAAAATAGTACAAATAAAAAAAAGTTAAAAAACTAAAACACTACGACAAAAAACGACACTGAAAAAGTATAAAACAAGATTTTCAGAATACTGAACTGAACAAAGTTGCTAATGTAGTTGCAAGTAAATGGACACAGTAGTAATGTGTCAATTTACATAAAAGAAACAAAGAGATAAATTTTCATGTTTGGAAAGGCGTAGTCACACGTTGTCAAAGTGCTACGGTAGGTAGCTATATGTAACGTGTGACTACGCCTTCTAAACATGAAAATTTATCTCTACATAGTGAATATTGCATACTTCAGAATAGTATTGTATGACATTACTACTGTGTCCATTTACTTGCAACTACATTAGCAACTTTGCTCAGTTCAGTATTCTGAAAATCTTGTTTTATACTTTTTCAGCGTCGTTTTTTGTCGTAGTTGGGTTTTAGTTTTTTAACTTTTTTGTATTAATTAAATAGAAAGAAAAAGATGCACTTAACTTGAAATTAAATTAGTTTGTGAACAAGAGAATCGGCGCCATTGTCGCTTTATGATTCGCGTAAAGACGCGTTACTTTATAGAAAATACTTCGCGCCTGTTTGAGGGAGGGAGAGCCGTTATTCTTCATACAAACTCTAAAAAAAAATACTTTTTCTAACATATTACCATCATCCTTCATTTGCAGTTAAAACCAGCGTTAGAATGGGAGAAAGAGTTTATCCAATTCATGGAAAATTATACCAACACACAAATGCCGCCTCACATGGACATCGCATACACTTCCGAGCGTTCGATAGAAGACGAGCTCGATCGGGAGTCGCAGTCAGACATATCGACGATATTGGTGTCCTACTTCATCATGTTCGCGTATATCGCTATCTCACTCGGAAGGTTCACTGGTTTCTCAAGACTGTTGATCGATAGTAAAGTTACTTTGGGACTTGGAGGTGAGTTTTGTCATGCTACTTATATCATTTTACGTATTTTAAAAGACAGTATTACCATTTTGCAAGAAAGAGGGGCTCCGTACGACGAGATCCGTAGAAGAACGGGAGTAACCGACATAGCCTGAAGAATTGCTGCAATAAAGTGGCCGGGCGGGCACATTGCCCGTAGGACCGATGCCCGATGGGGCCAACGGGTTCTCGAGTGACGACCACGCACCGGAACACACAGCGTGGGTAGGCCCCGACAAAGTGGACTCTTAGTTTAAAAAGAAAATAATAATAATAATTCTATTTTTATTCTAAGGTGTATTCATCGTACTCGCCTCAGTAGTGTGCTCAGTGGGTATGTTTGGGTTCGCCGGAGTACCAGCCACATTGATCATCATCGAAGTTATACCTTTCCTGGTGTTGGCTGTGGGTGTGGACAATATCTTCATCCTTGTACAAACCAACCAGAGGGAAGGCAGGAGGCCTAATGAAACTGTGGCTGAACATATTGGAAGAACGTAAGTTTTGATACTTTTGTTTAATGTCCCATCTACACGCTCCGTCTTACCTGCGAGCATGCCTGTGCAAACCAGTTTATATTACGTTTTCATTACCGAGATAATTATATCTGTGTTTATTTATTAACAATGATTAAAGTTGATTGACATTCAAACATCAAAAATGTACGGTTAAATAGTCACTAATCACTAGTTAACTTTAAGCAAAGGTTATGATGAGTTATAAGTCATTTGCTTATTTTTAAGACAGAGCTAGAGTTCCCTTTAAAATTTAAACAAATTCTCTTATTTTAAAACAAAATAGCACAAAGTACAGTCAGAAGCAAAAATATGTATACATTGCCAAGGCTTCAAAAATATGTAAACATCTTCGACTTTAAGACGAAGTGCTCAACTTGAAGAGCATAAAATTGTAGCCACCGGTTCACATCATAAATATGTATACGCTCATTGCTTCATTAATTTATGAACCAACGCGTGAATACATGCTATTGATGGAAGCGTGCATACATAGTATTGTTCCTTTCGTGGTGGGCATAATTTAATGAAGCAATGAGCGTATACATATTTATGATGTGAACCGGTGGCTACAATTTTATGCTCTTCAAGTTGAGCACTTCGTCTTAAAGTCGAAGATGTTTCCATATTTTTGGAGCCTTGGCAATGTATACATATTTTTGCTTCTGACTGTACTCGCAAAACTTGTGTAGAGATGATGATGATTATACAGTTGTTTTACCCCTTTTTATTTTGTTGGGATGGGAAATAATCAAATGACTTCTCTCGCTCTGGGCGGAGCGGAAGGGCGTGTTAGACTTTTACTGACTAAAACCCACCCGTGCCTCTTCACTTGCCTGTGGGACGGCTAGGGCCACGGTTTCTTGTTTAACCAACCCGCAACCCTGACCCTGTTGTTTTACCCCTGACTTCAAATAATTTTGTATATTTTTTCCTACAGCCTGGGCCAAGTAGGACCTTCGATGTTCCTAACATCAGCGTCTGAATCAGTTTGCTTCTTCCTCGGAGCACTATCAGACATGCCAGCTGTACGTGCCTTCGCGTTGTATGCGGGGGCCGCGTTACTTGTGGACTTCTTACTGCAAGTCACCTGCTTCGTGGCACTACTGGCTATTGATACGCACAGGCAAAACGCTAACAGGTATGTTATAATTGTTTTAATTGAAGCGATTGTCTTCTGACATAAATGGGAAGTTGGAAGATGTGAGTCCAACCTGGTAAAGTGGGGCTACATTGGTGGAACGGCTGTGTGATTGTGGAGCTATGTCACAACCATGCTCTATCTCTTATCCCGTCCTTTGAGTCCCAAAACAAGCAGTCAAAGTGAGCTCTGCGCAGTCCAAAATTGTCCAAAACTTTATTTTATTTATTTGGGACAAAAACACTTATGTTACAATATTAATAGTCGGCTAAGGTATAATACATAGTAAACAAACATATAACCCACGCTAATGTCCACGGAATCATATTAATTGATCAAGACATAAGGAAACTGACGTATACAGAAAGGACAGTCTGAAAGTAACGCATGATAAAACTAAACCCTAAAAATCACATAAACCAATTCAAGATAGCGTGCACAAACTACAGTTGTGCCATCGACTTTAAGAAGAAGTAAGCGACCATAGAGAGAGCCCAGAGTTCTAAAAGATAGGTTCACTAGTTGTCGGATCTGTTGCATATTCATCCTCCACAGTCTTTTACGTATATTATTATTACTTTTCTTTTTTAAAAAAAACGTTACTACACACTAGGAAATTCTCCTGTATCGTGGGTGTGTTTACAAACATAAACTCACATACACAATCAGCCAGACCCGGAACAACTTGTAGGTCATACAAATATTTGTTCCATGCGGGAATAGAACCCCGACACGCAGCGCAGCAGTCAATAGCTTAACCACTGCGCTAACCGTTTTTTTTTTTGTAATTCTAAACGATTTAAGATTAAATAAAAAAAAATAATACCTGTAATAAAGATACAAGTATAAATAAACAATACTATTTCTAGGTTCGACGTATTCTGCTGTGTGCAAGGGACCAAGGCTGAGAGTGGTACGGAGAGCGGCGAGGGCGCTCTCTACAACGTGTTCAAACAGATGTATGTGCCCTTCCTCATGAAGCGGGAAGTCAGGGCCTCCGTCATGATCATATTCTTCGCATGGTTGTGTTCCTCAGTTGCGGTAAGTACCCTTATTTAAATTTAATGTAATCTGCATTGGCGACATATTCGCCAAACAAGTAAACAAACATGAGTTCATAGTGAAATAAATAATTCCTACATCAACCTTTTTATTGCTGGCCACAGGTCTCCTCTCATACAAAGAAGGATTGAGCGTAATCACCACCCTTGCTCAATGCGGGTTGGCGATTTCAGACTTGAAAGTCCAAGTTTCTTCAAGATGTTTTCCTTCACCTTGTGATCAGTCATTGGTGTCCAAGATACACTTAGAAAGCACCATGACTGTGTTTTATATCAGTCGCAGACTAAAGTCGTTATTACTACTCTCAATGAAGAAGGCTTCTGACTGTTCTAGAATCTTCTAAACATGATTGTGCTCTATTTCCAGGTGGCACCTCACATAGAAATCGGCCTGGATCAGGAACTCTCGATGCCTCAAGACAGTTTCCAACTCAAATACTTCCAGTATCTGAACCGTTACCTCAACATCGGCCCGCCAGTGTACTTCGTGGTCACGGAAGGATTGAATTACTCGGATTTAGAAACGCAGAATATGATATGCGGAACGCGGTTCTGTCGACCCGACAGTGTTGCTATGCAGTTGTATTCCGGTGAGTTATAATTTTATATACATAGATAAAATCACTCCCAAATTTTAGGTTTGCAACGTTTCTTTTTGTTTATGCGAAACCTGAATATAGTAAACGTAGCCTGGGTAGGCCTCCGACAAGGTGGACCGACGACCTGGTGAAGGTCGCGGGAAACCGCTGGATGCGAGAGGCGCAGGACCGGTCCTCAAGGAGAACCTTGGGGGAGGCCTATGTCCAGCAGTGGACGTCTTTCGGCTGAAATGATGATGATGATGATTATGATTTTAAAAGAGTGTCCATGGAGTTTCTTGCACGTTCTTCTTCATAGAGACCTACGCTTTGGAACATGCAATTTAGCTTCACTTTTCTTGGACTGACCGACATTGACTATTCAAAAGTACCAAGTGATGGTTAATCCATACTAATATTATAAATGTGAAAGTAACTCTGTCTGTCTGTCTGTTACGCTTTCCCGCTTAAACCTCTCAACCGATTTTGATGAAATTTGGCACAGACAATCTTTAGACCCTGAGAAAGAACATAGGCTACCTGTTATCCCGGAAAAAATTGATGTTCCCGAGGGAAATCTAAAAAGCGCGATATAACAGAACTCCACGCGGGCGAAGCCGCGGCCGGAAAGCTAGTTTGAAATAAACAAATTTGATTTGATGATGAAGCAACTGAATCGATTCCAATCATTTTTACACCATGTTATATTTTTTCCCAAATACAATAGGCTATTTGACAGTATGAATATCTTTGTGGTTATTTGCTTTAAATGCATAAAATGAAGGTTCTTTATGTCTTTTACATGAGTTTTAATGAAAATAATAACAATTAACATATCCAAAAACAAAAATATGTTTGGCCTTTTGTTTCTGGCGCCAAATATTGTGAAACGATCCGGATTGGCTAATGTCACGATGACGTCATTCGCTCATAAACACTTGTAGTCGTTCTATGTGTTCTCAGGGCCTGTAGCCAATGTAACATCGCTTCGTAGGGAAGCGAAATCGAATACCAAACCAACCAATGGCGGGAACCATTGACCACGTGATTTATCGCGTCGCTTGGTCAATCGTTCCCGCCATTGGATTGTTTGGTATTCGATTTCGCTTCGTTACGAAGCGATGTTACATTGGCTACAGGCCCAGGTGTTTTAGCGTTTTTAGAAGATTTTAACGATATTTGGAGCGATTTGTGGTATTTTTTTGTTTTCTGACTGACAAATAACAGATAAACACGAACGCTACTGCGGAAACGAAAATCGTTTATAAGTTTGTGACGTCACTTACAAAGCGCTACGCCATATTGCTGAATAAAGCGTTTCGGCGGTTATTTGAATTTTAAATTTTCATTTGCGTGTTTCTTACGAAATACGTATATAAATTAAAAAAAAAACTTTTAATGAACTTCTTAACCGCAACCAAGTATTTCAATTTTCAAGATAGAAATTATAAATCTGTCAAATAGCCTATTACAGGGATGGCGAACCTCTATGCCATGCATTTTGCTACATGCCATTTTCCCAACTAAAAATTATTCATGTGGCCATGGCGTGGCAACAAATATATTTTGGATTAGTGATTTTTGGAATAACCAATAATTATAATTGCGTGCTATTGTTATTTTAAATCTCTGGTGTCATTTCTCGGGACCCTGAAGTCCCGGAAGGCAACTTGGAGAAGCCCAATGCTATTTTTTGCAATTTTTGATATTATGCCGTGCCAAAATTATTTTGTTACGTGCCAGCAACGGCACGCGTGCCACTGGTTCGCCATCCCTGGCCTATTAGAAATTGTTGCTGTTAGGATACCGAGCGCGCGCACGCAGCTTTATGATAGATTATATAGCGGACCTTTGACCATATTTTTGTTGAGACAACCAAGTAGAATAACAAGCTCATAACTTTGTGGTTTTTTATTATATCTTTTTGAAATTTTGTACATAGATTCTTTACTTAAAAATACTGAACACGTGTTTCGGGTTTCGTACAAACAAAAAATAATTTTGTATATTATAAGTATATACACACATCAAAAGTGTCTAGGGATCAAGCATTTTTATGCGGATTTCTTGAGATTGAGATGTGGCTTTGTAATAAATTTATGATTTTATAAATTTATATGGATCCTTTTTGGTGCATTTCATAATTTGAATCAGGAACTGTGAATCAAATTCGAGTAAAAGAAGAAAATCAGCTGTCAATATTTTCCCTATAAAAACATACAACGCATTGAAGACATTATTAGTGCTACTGTTTCCCTACTACTGATTAAAACCAACGTTATTATGGAGCGGCGACGTTATTTAAGCAGGGCAGAAATGCTCAGAGCCGTGGGAATGATAGAAGCTGGTTCCCGGCAACGTACTGTGGCTTTAGCTCTGAATACAAGTCAGAGTGTTATCAGTCGACTTTGGACACGTTACCGAAGCACTGGTACCGTGGCTGAGCGCCATGGAGGACGGTATCGCTGCACCACACGGAGACAAGACCGATACATTCAAATCTTAACTGGAAGAGCTCCAACAATAACCGCCATGATGTTAACCGTGAGGCTTCATCACTCTTCAGGGAACTTAATTAGCGACCAAACAGTCAGAAACCGCTTGCATGAAGTGAACCTTCATTCCTGAAGACCGCTACGGGTACCACCTATAGCAATGCACAATCGTAGGATTCGATATCAATGGGCTCTTGAACACAGAAATTGGGCAGAAGAACAATGGCGTTTCGTGTGCTTTTCTGATGAGTCTCGTTTTGGTATGAGACCGGATACAAGACGTATACGACACTGGAGAACCCCTGGACGCCAACAGCGATTAAAATCCCGCCAGGAAGTCCATCCTTATAGTGGTGGAACCATCATGGTATGGGCGGGTATTTGGATCGGCGGAAGAACTGAGTTGATTTGGATCAGAGGCAACCTCAACGCTCAAATTTATGCTGAAACGATTGTATCAGACGTCATCGTTCCTCTGCAAGTGCAAATCGGTCCCTTATTTCAGTTAATGCATGATAATGCACGACCGCACACCGCAAGAGTTGTAAGACAGACTCTCGCCGCAGCTAACATCAATGTCCTGCCCTGGCCTGCTCAGTCGCCAGACTTGAACCCGATTGAGCATGCATGGGATATGCTACAGAGAAGAGCTCTGCTGAATATGGAGGGTATCCAGTCGCAAGAAGACCTTTTTTTGTTGTTGCAACGAACATGGGCGGCCATTCCACAGCGTGATTTGGATGAACTCATTTTGAGTATGCCAAACCGATGTTCTGTGTTGTTAGTGTTCGCGGTAGAAACACGGATTATTAATTGTTTAAGTTACCCAATAAAATTTTAGAGAAAACTGTTATTTCAGTCTTTTTTTCGAACTTTTGTGTTAGTGGTTCAAATGTCAAATATCCCTTTATTAGGAAAATGGCAAATTTCTTTATTAATGCAAAGGTGACTTGCTTTATCGTTACTGTGACAAACGAAAACACTTTATTTGATGAATCCTTAAAGAAAATTTTAATTAATATCAATCAGGAGAAAAGTTATTGCAAAAATATATGTTGATCCCTAGACACTTTTGATGTGTGTATTTTGATAATAGTAGGTATGTATAATATGTATATAGCTTATTTAAGTATTTGTCTAAATAGTGTTAAGATTTTTTTCCTTATATTTTTTTTAACTAGTGCACCTGCCATTTGATCTCTTCACCATCCGTGGTTTACAGGTTGAGAATGCTTAAGGCATTAAGTCCGCCTCTGTACATATTCTTTGTGCGAAGGTGTAAATAAATAAAATAATGTCACGCTCGTACATCCATATATTGTCAGATATTTGTAGTATAAACAACAAAACGACATAAACAAGTTGAGTCCAAGCCTATCCATCAATCTATCAAGCCAAGCACCCAGCCATCTTCTATACTTAACATTTGCTAGTGCTTACATCAGTGTTTTGTGTGCGTTAACACACAAAATGTTTTGTGTAAGCAGTGATTATAAAGTCCTTTCTCAGCAAGAATGCTTCCTCAATGTCACTCAATAATTTATTGCATTTCATGATATGTACATGTATGGAATAATATGTTGAATACTTTGTTTTTTTTTGGCCCCACACTAAGAATTTCACCTATATAGTGGGTGCGTTAACAAACATAAAAACTCACATACACACACACAGCCAGTACTATTACATGATGAATCTTATTTTATCCTGTTACAGCTTACAAGACTCCAAACGAGACGTACATAGCGCAGCCACCGAATTCGTGGCTGGACGATTTCTTCGACTGGGCCTCGTTGGGCGACTGCTGCAAGTACTTCCCGTCCAACTCTAGCTTCTGTCCTAGCAATAGTAAGTATTCTGCCATTCATGTCAATCAAACGTTGAGGCAGAGGTGGTCCTGTGTAATTGTGTAAACCAAAGCCAGACACAGCTTTAATTATAGTTTAAATAAAAACCTAGCAATCTTTTTTATATTTTAATAGTAGTGTGTGAGTGTGCGGGTTCGATTCCAGGTCAGGCAAGTACTAATGTAACTTTTCTAAAGTTATATGCACTTCTAAGTATATCTTGGACACCAATGACTGATAAAAGGTGAAAGTAAACATCTTGAGGAAACCTGCATTGAGCAAGCGTGGTGATTACGCTCAATCCTTCTCTGTGTCTCATATACAGGTCTCTAACCTTTGCCCAGCAGTGGGACTGTAAAAATATTGATGATGAATCCTTTTTATTGTAATTCGAGTAGATTCGAGACAACCATATTTATTGCACATCACAATTTTAATACTAAAATTCACTCTACAGAGGGCGCTCCATGCAAATCATGCAATATCCAACTGAAGGGCTACGAACAGCGCACCGACGTGTCAGACTTCAAGCGTTACGTTCCGTTCTTCCTACAAGACATACCCGACCCCGACGGTTGCATAAAGGGAGGTCATGCTGCCTACGGACAAGCCGTCAACTACCACATGCTGAACAAAACTCAGGCGCAAGTCGGTGCCACATACTACCAAGGCTACCACACAGTGCTCAAGACCAGCCATGATTACTATTCAGCGCTTAAAGGCGCTAGAAGCGTAGCAGCGAATCTAACAGAAACATTGAACAGGAATTTAAAGGAACAAGGAAAAGCTAACGGAACGACGATCAATGTGTTCCCGTATTCTGTGTTTTACGTCTTCTATGAGCAGTACCTGACGATGTGGCCCGATACGCTGAAGTCTATGGGCATTTCTGTACTGTCCATCTTCATTGTGACCTTCCTGCTTATGGGCTTCGATCTGTTCTCGGCTTTGGTGAGTTTATTTTATTTTTTTATATCTTAAAATACAGTGATGACCTCTTTTAAAAGGCTCAAGTTTTAGCCTAAATAAAGTAATATGAGCTTAATAGTCTTTTAAGATTTGAATCTTGAAATTGATATACAAGTAATTGAAATTGTTATGAAATCGTTCCTTATGCGTGAAAAACATCGGTTGCCTAGCTGCAACCGATGTTTTACTCCATAAAATCTACCTTTTTTTTTATTATTAGTTAAAAACTAGTGCTTGACTGCAATCCCGCCTAATGGTAAGCAGTGATGCAATCGTTGATGGTAAAACGCACTAGCTTATTAAGCCTATTCACTCAAAAAAGCTGAGTGAATAGGAAGGAAGACGGCAGTTGAGCGAGGTGATGCAATGTTTAACCCAACAACACGACCAACGATGCTGCGCCAGAGGATGATCTGGAGACCCTCCACGACCAAACTCCCGACACAACAATATTAGGCACATCGTACCCGGACACATCGCAACACAACTGCTCAGACCCGTCCTCCGTACGGCTTCACCAGACATCATGCCGGAACACGACGAATCGCTTGGCGGCAAGACTTTGTCTGGTGGGTGGTAACTTATGCCGGCGGCTGACGTTGTTGCCTACTTTTTTGTAATCCGTTTCCCTGTTTTGGGGGACTGTCTTGTGTAAAATTAACGTTCAAAAAGTGCTGATTTTCAGCCTAATTTGAATAAATAAATTTTGATTTCGGTGTCAAATAGTTATACAATATTGTTTTTAGGTGGTGGTAATCACAATTACGATGATCGTGGTGAATCTCGGCGGAGTGATGTACTGGTGGGGCATCAGTTTGAACGCTGTGTCTCTTGTAAATCTGGTACGTAGTACATGATGTAGCTAATAGATAGTAATTCAAGTCATTGTAGGTGCCTATATTGTCCCACTGGTGGGCAAAAGCAGTGATGATCTACTTGTAGCGATCACGATTTACCTGTATTAAGTCGTGGGCTTGAATCCAACCATACTCGTAGTTCACTTTGGAGAATTCATTTTATAACTAGCAATCGCAACAGACAAAACGCAGAAGGAATTCATCTAGAAGAAAGATAGGCATTTTTTTTAATCAGTTTTGGATATTGTATTGATTCCTACTAACACATTGCATGACCATCTCTCTCATTTTCTTCCCTGCGGAGATGCTTGTTGATGACTTACTGTCTACATGTTTGCCATATTATATTTTTTAAGTTTAGAAACAAGAATGTCGGCAATAAGGTTTTGGAATGGCGGCCACGTACCGGAAGAAGCAGCGTAGCGGAGGTTCTCAACAAGGTGGACCGATGACCTGGTGAAGGTCGCGGGAAATCGATGGATGCGGGCAGCACAAGACCGGTCATCGTGGAAAGCCTTGGGGGAGGCCTTTGTCCAGCAGTGAACCTCTATAGGCTGTAGAAGAAGAAACTCGATGTCTAATAAAACAAACTTAATCAAATTTACTTTATGATGTTTTTATTCAAAATGGTCATTCAATCTTAATGTGGACAGTTGCGTAAGTGGCAATGGGGCGTAAATGTTCCGAGATGAAGAGTTGTGTTGGTTGTCAGGTGATGGCGGTGGGCATCGCGGTGGAGTTCTGTTCGCACGTGGTGCACGCCTTCAGCGTGTCGGGCGGCGCCACGCGGGAGGCGCGCGCAGCAGACGCACTCACACGGATGGGCTCCTCCGTACTGTCCGGGATCACGCTCACCAAGTTCGGAGGCATCATCGTGCTGGGGACGGCCAAGAGCCAGATATTCCAGGTAACACGTTACTGCTATTGACTGCTGCGCTGTGTACCGCGGGTTCAATTCCCGTACGGAACAAGTATTTGTATAACAAGTAATTTTTCCAAGCCTGGCTGCTTGTATGATTTTAAACGCACTCCACGATACAGGAGATTTACCTAAAGCAGGGCAAAGCATTAAAAAAAAAAACTGTGTTTGTAATATATACACCAGTTGATCGTGTAAGCAGTGCGATTCTGTAACCATCTCATCGTGAATACTTGGTGAAGTGAGTTATCATTCAAATCAATGCTAGAAATTGAAACTTTTGACAACTCACTTTCAGCACACTTTTCAACACACTTCACATAAGTTTGCACGGTAAGATTTTTTTACACAATCGTTTAGATGATCCCATGCATCAGCATTTCCCAAACTTTATTCTACTGTGCCTAAATTTCATGCTCCTCCTTTGTGACACCCCCCTACTTAAGTTTTTAGACCCTACTAAAAATCGGTAGTGCATCCCCCCCGACAAGTTAAGTTTAAGGTACAATCCGACCGTCGAACGATCATCATTTTCTCCTTAGTCAAAAAATAAAATCGACCATCTCTTAATACTTATTTAAAGACCTCCCTAATGCTGCGACCTGGTTTTTTTTGTGCAACCCCTTTTCGTGTCATGATCCACCTGATGGGAAACGCTACTCTAGCATAGTAATAGGCTATTTGACAGATTTATAATTTTTATCTTGAATTACTTGGTTGCGGTTAAGAAGTTCATCCAAAGTATTTTTTTTAATTTTAAATACGTATTTCGTAAGAAATATGCAAATGAAAATTCAAAATTCAAATAAGCCGCGAAAAGGATATAATCAGCAATATGGCGTTGCGCCTGGTAAATGACGTCACAAGCGGTTTTCGGTTCTCAGTGGTGTTTGTTTTTAATTATTATTTGCTGTTGTTATCTAATAAAATGGTTTACAAGTGGTGTACTGTACTGGGTTGTACAAATAAATCGATAAAAACCCCCGAAAAACAGTTTATAAGTTTGCCGGAAACAAGCGTATGACGTCATCGCGACATTAGCCAATCCGGATCGTTTCACAATGTGTGGCGCGAGAAACAAAAAGCCAAACATATTTTTGTGTTTTGGATATAATAATTGTTATTATTTTTTATTAAAACTCTTGTAAATGATATAAAGAACCCTCATTTTATGCAATTAAAGCAAAAAATCACAAATAATTGAATACTGTCAAATAGCCTATTGAACATCAATACACACAGGCACATAGCTCGTAGAACAATGATGGATGGGGCAGAAACGCTTTTGAATGGCCACCAAGTACCTACCGGAAAGCGCAGCGTCAGACGCCCACCGACTAGCTGGTCGGATGACCTGACCAACATCGCATGGAAGCGCTGGATGTAGGCCGCGTCCAACCGGTCATTTTGGAAATCCTTGGGGGCGGCCTATGTCCAGCAGTGAAGTCCTCATGTGGCTGAGATGCTGATGATCAATATAAACAAGTCATTTATTGAGACGAAAAAAGTTAATGTAATCTACGAGTAAATATTCACCAAAACTTACTACAAGTCTTCAACCTATATTATAACAGTTGCGTTATTCCAGGTGTTCTACTTCCGAATGTACCTGGGCATCGTAGTGCTGGGCGCGGCTCACGGCCTCATCTTCCTACCAGTCATGCTCAGCTATATTGGTAAGTGATATGTACTGTAATGGTTGTCACGAGGCCTAATACTTGACTATGCTTATAACCGACCTTGATGAGATTGACGATGTATATTTTGTTTTATCAAATCAATAAAAGTTTACAAAATAATATAAAACGCATCAAAGATCCGGATTGAGTCTTCGCTAAAAAGTGTGGCGAGGAGTGACGTCACACGAGGATTCAACGCACTGTATCTTCTTAATTTTTTGTTTATATGAAAAAATACATACGTGTCTAGTTTTTTTTTGGACATTGAGTGACGGACTAATTAGTTTTTTTAGTCAACTACCCTATTGTTTACTGGAGAGTTTCTTCGTCAATATGAGCTAAAGTATCTGCTAGGCCTCGTCACAACATCTGTGTTTCGCACCCGCACACAATTTGTTTACGACCTTATTATTATTATTTTATTAGTTATGTCGTTACGGTCTTGCATGCTGTCTTCGTTTTTATATTGTTTCTGCACATTTTTATTTTCAACTTTCGCTTGTTTGTATATTGGACCTTTTCAGCTGATCGATGTTTTGACATAATATGCTATAGATTTTCAAAGCGACATTGCGTGAATATTTATTTTGTTATATTATTTTGGTTTTTTCGCCTTTTCTAACTCATTAACGTCGATAGTGCCTTACTAACAGTGGCTGTGATTTAATTAGACGCTTGTGCGAGGAAGGTGTACAGAATCTCGCTGTGGGATCATAAAATATACAATAGAAAGTCACAGGTGTTGTATTTGTGAACATATTATGAACATTAAAAAATATTCAGCTTCTAATTTGGTTCAGAATGCTTATCAGTTTTTATCTGATTATGGTAATCCTATTATTTATATGTTTTGCTGCCATTTTGTTGTAATAAAAACGATTATAACTTACATTCAACGAAAAATATGAAAGCAATAAACTTATAGGTTAATTTAGGAATTAAAAAGTGAAGATAAAAAAATTACCTTGAAAATTGTTATTGAAGAGCTGTCTCTTTCGAACACTTTCATAGTAATATTTTCACGGTGTCAACGAGTACGGTGTAGCGTGTGTAAGAAAGAGAGAGGTGGTCAACGTCGATCGTAAAAGGTTATTCGCGGTCAAAATTCTTATCTTAAACTAGCTCGCTTTACCATCAATGACCGCATCACTGCTTACCATCAGGCGGGATTGCGGTCAAGCGCTAGTTTATAAATTATATTTAAAAAAAATCTTCAACACAATGTTCTAAGTTTGGCTTCCAATTTTACCTATAAGTTTAATGTTCAATAAACCAAAATTAGAATAAAAAACGTATTATTTGCTTTTATTTCTCATTTCATCTCTGCATCATGACACTTCATTGCACGTTATTACATGTTAATAAATTGCTCATCATAGAGTGTATAACACGCATGTAGCGACAAGTTCGTCAGGCAGGTGACTCGAATCCTCGTTACAGGTTCGCCAGTGAACAAGCAGAAGTTGGCCAACCAGCTGCTGCGTGGCAAGGACGTAGCGGTGGCCGAGACTTCGCTCACAAGAGTAAGAGATGCGACGGGATACGCATACACCCAGTATAACTTTCAAACGCTTCCCGCGTGAACTTGACTATAGCGAGAATGAACACGTACGTACTAGCCCAGAGGAGTTACTTCCGCGACCTTTAATAGTGGCATAGCGATCGTGATGGATCATTCTAGATCATAGTTTAATTTTAATTGCAGTAACTAGAACTCATTATACACTAGCGTTCTTTATTCCCTGATCATTGAAATACCCGTTACTGAAACTTATTTAAATATTGTCTCTGGTAGCAATAAACAAACGGGTATTTCAATTATTTTCAGTTTAAATGCTTAACGAATCAAAAAAGCATACTGTATAATACCTTATAATCCGCTATCGTTCGCCATGCCTTCACATAAATAAAAATGATTACCATTGATTTGTTCCGTTCATTCTCGTTACAAGTTCCCGTACTAACGCATCGGTGTATTGTAAAGTGGGAAGGTACTGCGACTCGGATGCGTCGAGTAGACTCATCAAACATCAAGTAGTACAGGACAATGTCCTATAGTTTTATAGACTTGTTGATACCTTTACGGCTATGGGACTTTTTGGACTCACGACTGAACAAAACCTACTTTTTTTTAGAATTTTAAAATTGGAATCGAATTAGATGTTACCATTGTCAAAAATTAAAATTATATATTTTATTATTTACGCCAAAGAATTGGTTATAGTAAGTTTTTGTCAGTCTTGTGTCATAAAATGTCGGCGCGGGAATATGGTTTTCTCCCATTAATATTGTTTTCTCCCATTAATATTGTTGAAAGCATTTATTGTATACAGCGGTGCTTTGTGATTTGTTACATTGTAACCTCATTTAATTTTATGAGTAGTTCTTACTTCCTATATTACACTAAGCCAGATCATTATATTAACCGGTAGTGAGCTATTTTCAAGTGTTCAAATCGCAAGTGCCGTGCCAAGGGGACGGTTTCTAACCAAAATGGTTTTGGGGACACCCTTATCTGTGTAAAAAGTATCACGAATATAATATGTTTTATTGTTATTTGCATGTATGGATCGTTGTATTCCTGTGTATCGGTAGCGATCATTCCTATTGAGTTCGAATTTATTTTTTTTATTTATTGATGTATATCTACGATTTTGTGGCACTGCCTTTGTTTTGTTTGCGCACCGCTAAAGTACTTATATTTAGGAGACGCTTAAACTCTTCCGTACTTTAAATTAATTTCGTAGAGTATTTTACAAATCAGGCTCAGAAAATAAATAATTCATAGATTCTTTCGTACTTATACTTCAGTACTTAAAGCTTAAAA
Source organism: Sesamia nonagrioides (assembly GCA_017933935.1). Lineage (NCBI taxonomy): Eukaryota > Metazoa > Arthropoda > Insecta > Lepidoptera > Noctuidae > Sesamia > Sesamia nonagrioides. The sequence goes on along the minus strand of JADWQK010000962.1, from coordinate 87,309 downwards.
GAAGGCAGTGTGGTAGTAATTATCAAATAACTATAAATAGAGATAATATTTATTTTTTATAATAATTGATTATTTGGCGTAACTAAACAGGTATCAGAAGTGTAGTACAATAAATATCATTCATAATCCGAAACAAAAATAGTAGATATTATGCTATATATACTACATCTTCCTCATTACAAAATGAAATCTAAAGTGAGATTTTTAATTCGAGTCAGTAAAATGACATTTCCCGTGTTGCAGGTTTTTTATCCTATATAAAAGTTAGTCGTGATTACATTTTTTATTCTATATTAAATTGTGTTAATATAATAATTTTAATTAAACAGAAAACATACACTGTAAGTAATTAAATATTAAATAAAACACTGTTATATCAAGTTAAAGATCTCATTGTGTTGACTCGGTGAATTTTTGGTTATTGGAAGCACTATGGACATCACTTGGCACACCTAATAAAATAATGCATGACTTAATGTCTAAATCTTATCGATTGCCGAACATCACTATTGTAGCGGGTCACCCTTTTTAGTATCAGTGACAGTGACACTTGTCATTTTACTGACTCTAATTGAAAATCTCACTATAACTATAGGTTCAGACTTATCCTTTGAGTCAGTATTTGTATTTCGAACTGTATTGAGGTTAAGTCAAAGTTCTTAATACAAAAGTGACAAGTTAGTACCGAACTAAGCTGACATTTTATATAGAGAACTGTATTTCTATTATAGCTAGGTGCATAATTCAATAACCATTTAGGTATTTTAAATCTGTTCTAAATCAATTACAAGTTTTGTAATAAGGGGCTTTTTTATTAGGTTTAGGTATTTAACAAAAGTTATCAATAAGACTTAGTTGACTACCTGAACCGGTGGAGTATGGTATAGTAATATGAATAACTTTATCCAGAATACAAACAATACTTGAATTATTTTTAACATGTACAACAGTTTTAATGTAGACTTAGTTACGCCTGTATTAGTACCCAATTTCAAATGGCACTAAATCTATGCTAAAATGAAATGGGCTCTAAGGAATTCCATTTAATATAAAATATCAACAAATGAATATTTTATTTGCACGCTTTATATGGTAGAATTAGGTAGAACAACCAGTCTGTGTCTTAGATTAGATAGTTTGTGTGTGAGAAATTGACGTAAAGAAGAAAATGAGAAAGTTTTTGGGAGGGATGAATAAACAGTTATTGGTCGTGTGCATAGACTAGACTCAAAGGGTAGTCATAAAAACTATAGAGTACAGTGCGTAGAAAAGGTAGTAGGATGTGTCTATGTACTACATTTTGGCATTATAGATGTAATGCCTATGGATGTTGTGATGTGTAACAATAACAGTATTAAATCTCGACTTTAGAAACATTACGTCGCATGTATAGCTCAACCTTATAAGCATTAGGCCGTATGTATAAGTCCGACGACCTATACATACAACCTACTTGCTTCTAACGCCGCGCTATAGATACGACCTAATGCTTCTAAGTTCGAGAAATGTCTATGGAATAAACACCAGTGCTAAGATTAACACTTTTTATTATGTTTCTTGTTTTCATTGTACCGTCATGTAAAAACTCATTTTGTTGGAGACTATTTCGAAGGGGATCCGTATCATTCATATTTATGGTCAATTTCTCCACATTTAAACTTAGGCTTTGTGTAAAGCACATGTATTGTTTTTTTTTTTTATTATTTATTTTTTTCTCCTAAACTCTGACTAACATAAGGGTTAAACGAAAAAGTACTAATGGTATCAAGGTGACGCTTATTGCTGGTCAACTGGCCTCAATAATAGAAAGCTTTAAATGCAAGGAGTATCTGTTTTTACAGGTACAACTGTAAACCAACATGGAAATTAAGAACAAATGATATTTATTTTAGTTAAATGACTTTTGCTTTGTACAATATGTATTATTAATTTGTGATTCTTCAGAGATTTCGATTATTTTAAGCCCCTCTACGTTCCTACTAAACATAAAAATGTTATAATTTAAACAAATATTCCTTAATGAAGCCAAATGCTGAATGAAATTATCAAAGAAATTATCGCAAACGATAGGAATCTCCTACTTAATGTTAGTACTTACTTAATTTAGAGGGAAATAGTTTTGTAACTAAAGGCACCATATTGTCAGGCAGATTTTGTGATAATAAAAATAAATTATGCTTTTTTTATTAATTGTTTTTGTTTTATTTTTTTAGTTATAAAGCACCTATGCATGGTATGAGTGCACAGTTCAGTGTTGCCAGGTATGCATTTCTATTATGCATGTTTAGGCTGATTCATGAAACATCATTGCTCGTTTTAAGTGCAAATTGGCTAGAAGATAATATTTCAGATACTTGTTATACTAATAAAGTTTGGCTTTACACAATATTTAAAAAAGAAAAAACAATTTTTCCAGTTCGTTTTGCACTTAAACATGGTCTAACTAGCCAGCATCTTCATTTAGTACTTCCGGTCACCACATAGAGCGTAATAGAAGCAGTATGTAGGCAAATAGTACATCACCAAGTAGGAAGTAAAGGTCCAATGTACAACTTATGTGACTAAATTTAATTGATAACTTTTTCCTTATGCCTAAGGAGCTTCTCAGCCCGACCCAAAACAACGTAAGGATTATTTTTTATTACAAAGAAAACACAATCACTTAGTTTGTTCAAGTTGACTGACTGAAGTGCACTAAATCACATTTCTTAAAATTGTTCTAATTTAAACATGTTAATTGTCTGGTAATTTTGATACAATTCTTCTTTTTCTCAGCCTATAGAGGTCCACTGCTGGACAAAGGCCTCCCCCAAGGCTTTCATTCCATTGAGGGCCATTGCCATAATCCCCACGCTTGGCAGGCGAATTGGGGATTACAGTAATTTGTTATTCCACAGGAGAAGCGCTGCTACCCGCTTCCCTGGTCAGAGTTCCCTTAGGTGCCTCTTAAGAAACCTATATTTATAATTCTATGCCCGGTACCACACTGGGCCCTGGGAATTATCCTCTCGAAGAGAGAGAGAGAGCGATGTCCCAGCATTGGGCGCATAGGCTGATAAAAAAAGAAAATATGACGTCAAATGCTCACCTAACGTGTACGCTACTCAGACAGTTAACGTGTTAAATACCACAAATAGAACAATTTATAAGAAATACATAAATTAATATTTGTGCACAATTAATCGATAAAATAAAAATAAGATTTAATAACGCAACTTAGACCACAGGTGCGTGTTGCCCTGTTGATGGTTCTTTTATCATTAAAACCTGTAGGAAGTCACTTGCATACCGTTATCTCGTTTACTGATACCGTTATTAGTTGATACGGTATCATTACCAATAATACCATACTACATATAGTACATATTGATATTCATCAAGCAATAATACCGATTATTCCGGGTATATCGGATGACAATATCAGTTAGTTTAATATATTTAATCTCTATGATCTTTTTTCATAAGAGTCATTTAATGATTGTTTTTCCTACATAAAGTTAATTCAAACTACACGACGATAAGTCCTCTCAACATTCGGCATTAACTGTTGTACCAAGTTGATTTTCCATCTATGAAAGCACTTGGAATCATCCATGTTTCATTTTTAGAGCATTTGGTCGTGCACCTATTATCCGCATAACAATTTCTGGTAGCGCTTTCACAGAAAGCTACCCGGTTTCATCCAGTTCCTCTTAATTAAAATAATATGTAAAGCAAGCATGCATGACTGTATCTACAGACATTTTACACTCTATCATCAGATAACGGATGTTGTACATATCTTATCTCTGATATCACTCCACCTATTCGTCCATGCTTGTTTTCTACGTCTAATTAATATTAATGTACCGCATGATAAATTGGCAGAGTCTCTGGTCACATTTCTACATAGATGTTGCTATGTTTTCAAAACTTTGGCATGAATTTCAGTCGAGTTGTTGCAGATATTATGAAGTTTAGGATATTGTTAGCTGTGTGGCATAGGGGACTGTGGAGTCCATGATGGGTGTCATGACAATTTGATGTTCCGTCAGGCATAACCCGTCGTCGGGGACGTTGGCGAGTGCAGTCGCGGCGCGGTCCCACCTACGGCAGTCTAGACGACACCCCGAGAGAACCGCGCCCCTCCGGCAGCGGCACCGTCAACGGCCTCACAGATGAAATGTGAACACACATGAACTAAGATTTAAACAATACGGTGAGTTACACCATTTAGTTACATCAATCTCAGAATAATATAGATGGCGTTTCAAGTCTTATTGTTTATATCTTAGGTCTGTATTAGTGAAAGACGATGAATTCGAAAATTGAATTGTGTAGCGAAATTATAATGTATTGTAAGTTAGACATGTATTTGACATTGACTGGTTATGTTTTAACGAATAAGCCTTATAGTATAAGGCTTATGGTTGGTAATTTTTATGTTGTGGACAAAATCTTTCGCGTTTGAAGAAATGTGGAGTACCTACTCAAGATTTACTTGTGATATGTACATTAGAAGTAAGAATTTTAAATCTTAAGTACATATTTCGTTTGTACCAAATCATAGGGGATCTATTAACTGATTTGGAAGCTTTGTAATTTTTATATAAATTGTATTTTAAAGGAATATGAAACAGTATAAGAAAATTGTAGGTCAATGATTATTTTATTTGGGTTTTTATTTAGTAAAGAGTAATTTTGAAGTTTTGGATAACTATTATTTCAATATGCTGCTAACAGCAATGTTATTAAATAATAATAATACTTGATATTATTTATCTTTTGTCCGGGCAACTAACTTGGAGTTTGAGTGTGGACAGAAGCATTGTAACTATTTTATAGAAGAATCAATTAAAGACAACAACTTTTAATATATAATATAATAATACCTAATTTTATATAACGGCGTCTACTAAAAAAATATCGTTTAATTTTTGGTCTCAGGCGTCCAAAAGCAGGGCCAATGATGTTTAAAGTATTATTAAAAACGCGTACATATGTACATTTGTATATAATAACCACCGAATGTTCTGGATAGAATTTAAAATTGTGGAAAAAATACCTGCTAATGGCACCAATTCTCTTGTTTACAAACAAAACTAATTTTAATCTATGTGCATCCTTTTCTTTCTATTCCATTAAGATAAGGATAGAAGATAACATTTTAGTTTCATCCTGTCAAATTAAGATACTCCATAGACAATTTAGACGCGATTATAAACATGGCGACCTAAAATCCGTCAATTTACGTCAGGAGCCGACTAATGTGACAGAACTAATCCAATATGTTATTTTTTATTCTTTTCTCAATCATACAACATTATTTTAGCTTTATGCAAAACCCGACACGCGTGTCCAGTATTTTTTAGTAAAGAATCTATGTACAAAACAAAAAGATGTCATGAAAAACCACAACGTTATGAGCTTGTTATCCTACTTAGATGTCCCAACAAAAATATGGCCTACGCTCCGTTTGTACGGGAGAGCCGGGTACATTGACCTATGGCGTCAGCTGAGCGCGTGCATGCGTGCACGCGTAAGCTACGTAGAACGCTTAGTAACCATACTGTAATAATTTGTAAATGTATTTAATTTGACAAGTCTAAACTAACATTACATCTTCTGTCCTTTTCTTATTGAAATTGCAAGAAAAAGATGCACGGAACTTTAATTTAGATTGCGAACAAGGAAATTGGCGCCAATTTCAATCAAGTTTAGACAGTTTGAGTGCTACTCTATTTGAAGTTCATGATATTATTGTTTATGTACACTTTTGCTTTTCCAATCCACTTTTGACATTGGCAGAATAGTCGACATCGGCTTCACTTGCCATAAATATAAAAAAAAATAGAAATGACATTATACAACGTGTAACAAAAAGGGTATATACATACCAAGGGCATGGCATCTTTAGATGATATCAAACGATATCGGAAGGGTTTCAACTCAAAATAAAATACTCAAAAAATTGGTACCAAATTTTCGGTGTCGTGTGTTTCTTAAAATCAAATCATAACAAACGTGGCAGCACACTACATACGTTAATAACTACTCGTTACCCGTCACGTTACTTGCCAAAATCCGATATATGTCTTCAATATCCCTGTGCGACTAGTATGATAGTAGCCTATCACAGGCGGTGGTTTTCCTCATAACTTCCTAACATAAAGAGATAGGATTAAGAAACCCTTCTAATATCGTTTGATATCATGTAAAGATGCCATGCCTTTGTTATGTATATACCCTTTATGTTACACGTTGTATACTTGTATACTTGTGTACTTATAGTACACTCATACTTTCTGATATAATAGGTTAAGTTATAGGCTAAAATATGTGTATGGGATTAATATTCTGGGTCTTTTATATATATTATAATATTGTACACTTCTCAAAAAGACCTGTTTACACTGTAGTGCAAGCGAATTGAAATTGAGGTTATAAGACGGGATGGTTATACAATATGTAAAGAAAACCCTGTCCCACCCATAAGGTAGAGGTTAGGTAAACACATGACCAAATATAATATAAAATGTTATGTAATCATCATAGTAACAATACTAATGAATTTTGAAATAATCTTTTTTTCCTGCCAATTAATTCCAACTTCCCCAAAATTTAGTAAATTTCAAAAAGTGACTACACCATTTTGACGGTATAAGCGACGCGACGACGTGCCGCGTACCCTGCCCCTCGTGGCCTGCGGAAGGGATACCTTCTTTGCGAAATAATATTTATTTTTTTAGGGGATTTTTTTAAGTTTAGCTTAGCTTTGAATCGATTAGTAGAATCAGTTATCGATACCTAACAATACCTTCACGGATCGGACAGGGTTTACTTTACATATTGTATATAAATAGTATAAACTTTATTGCTCATAAGATCACAGAGATTTTACATTGGCCTCAAATTGGCATCGACATTTAAATACAAAAAACAAAAAAATAATAGTAATTTTAAACTTAACACTTTCCCGTAATTACAGATGATTATAGACCAGCACCCTAATTACAGTGCGTTAGGGTAAGATCGGCCTTGGGGTTAGAACGTACACATCAAATATCCCATTTAATGGCTTTATTTTTTAACGCTAGATAAGTGTAGCTTAGCATTAAAAAATAAAGCCAAATAACTGGAATATTTGATTTGTACGTTCTTACCCCAAGGCCGATCTTACCCCAACGCACCTTACGTAACAGATTATTAATCGGAATCTGCATCATTTTGAAGCAACTTTCTAAACCATTGCTTTATAAGTTCGAAACATTTGTCTACACAACACTTAAATATCGCAATGGATGTTTAACCTGTCAAATTGAAACCGATTCCAATTGATAATCCCCTTCATTCATAAACGCTGCTTAAAGTTAACTAGTGATTAGCGATTTTTTAACCACACATTTGACGTTTTAACGTCACTTAACTTAAATCATCATTTATAAATGAACACCACAGTGTTTAAGGGGTTTATTCATAAACGATGATTATAGTTAAGTGACGTTAAAAGGTCTAATCTAAGGCTAATCACTAGTTAACTTTAAGCAGCGTTTATGAATAAGGGGGTAAGTGTTACGTAATTGCCCCGCTGAAGTTATGAGTTTAGAATATCTGTTTCTCTTTGTTTTATGCTGTTTAATTAACTATACCCGTCATATCTCATATCTGTGAGGTTCATCAGCTAATTTTATATTTGATCATATACGGTGTACTTCCCAAATCGCTTGCACCATGGGATGTGTAAATGGTTTTCCAACTAACAAGACATGCTAATGATCGCGTGTCAGTAGAAAGCCGTAGAAATACTGATCAACATTATGACAAAGTCAGATTTTTATAATTACTTATTCTATTTGTAACCAGTAGTTAGTGTACCTTAGTTATAATAAACAATTCGAGTACCTATCCAAAGGTTAGACAAAAAAAAACATATTGTTAAAAGCTTTCAATGTTTAGAAAAATGTATATTAGCCCCTTTTTTCATAAACGTTGCTTAAAGTTAACTAGTGATTAGCGATTGTTTAAACCATCTTGGTTTCAGTCGAGTCGAGTTGTCGTTCTCCGTGGCGCAGCGGTCAACACGCCTGCCTGCGACGAGGAGGCCTCGGGTTCGATCCCCGGCCAGGTCATAATGGAAAACGATATTTTCCTGATTGGCCTGGGTCTTGGATGTTTATCCATATATATATCTATTAAAAATATAGTATCGTTGAGTTAGTATCCCATAACACAAGTCTCGAACTTACTTTGGGGCTAGCTCAATCTGTGTGATTTGTCCGTATATATTTATATTTACGTTTACACGTCACTTTACTTAAATCATCGTTTATAAATAAACCCCTTAAACACTATGGCATTTATTCCTAAACGATGATTAAAGTTAAGTGACGTGCAAACGTCAAAATGTATGGTTAAACAATCGCTAATCACTAGTTGACTTTAAGCAACGTTTGTGAATTAGGAGATTTATTAGTTGGCAACTCAGTTACAGCATCCTAATTGCGTATCACACTGTTACTATAAATTTGAATCATTTTGAAGCATATTGCTAATCCATTACTCTTTTCATTAGAAAAATGTAATTGCTCAGCAAAGTCATCGTCATCCCAGCGTTAATCCCAGTCGCATCCGAAGCCTTTTCAGCTTTGGAGTCTGGGGTCCGCTTTACCAGTCCAACTGCTGATATGGCTAAACTTCGATATTTTCCATGAAGCGACTGCCGTCTGACCTCCACAACCCGACGGCGACATCGAAGCATTGCAGTTAGACCAATTGTAGGACTTTTGAGGGCTCCAACAACCCGTAACGACTGCCATTAGATGTTCGTATGGCAACCGGGACCAACGGCTTAACGTGCTTTCCGAGGCACGACCAGACCAGTACAAATATTCAAATTCATGCATACAAATACTTGCACTGTGCCGGGATCGAACCCGCGCCACCTTGCGCAGCGGCTGCGTCCGCTACCGCTACGCCACGGAGGCTGTCTGTGTATTTGCTCAGCAAAGTAAATATCGCAATGAATGTTGTTGAACTGTCAAAATGAATCCCATTGCTACTGATAGTGTGTAACGCAATTACCATGCCGATTTGTTAGGTTTTGAAAAGGAAGAGTATCGGATTATTTAAACTATAAGGGAAATGTCAATTTATTGTTGAAATATCTAATTGGGACTAAATAATGCTTATGTGAAAGCTTGCAGAGATCGATCGATCTTATCTAAAGTTGTATTGACTGGTAGTGTAAGGTTAGCAAAGCTTTCTGTGGGCTGTGCCTTCAAGAGTCAATTTGACGCTAAAGCATAGGCTAATATGTTAATATCGAAATTTTTATCTAGAATCGATTGTGTTCTTCTAAAAACGAAACATGGATACAATATTATGCTTTATTACGCAAACAAAAAACTGCCGTGGGTGTTTAACATTGAGTATTTCAAGAAAAGACAAAGCTAAAAAAAATGTACAGTGATTGATGTGTTGTTCTGTATTAATGGTGTTGTATTGGACATTTTACAGAATATTGTATTAGGGACAAGCGTTGCTTTGAATAATATAGCATTGCGGCCAACGACATATACTAATGGACATGCTTTTGAGTTGAAAATTGTGGCACTCCGAAAGAAAGAGAAGAAACGAAGTTTCGTCTATCTTTCTCTGTCTCAAAATCATAAATCCTCTATGAGTAAAGAGATAGTGCTAGACCGAAAGGATAGGCCATTTCTCTCATTCTTTTCAAACCAAAAAAAATAGTGCAAATTATACGCGTACAGCATGTCCATTAGTATTTGTCTATGATTGCGGCAAAGAGCATTGTTGGTGTTGCCATTAATGGTTTTTTTTTTTTAAATTCACAGAAACAATTCGAATTAATAATTTCATTTAGAAATGTATATCTATCATAGTTATTAAATGTCATAATACAATTGTTGTATACAAAAGCGGATCGAAAGTGTAACTTGAATAAAAAATTAGCTTTTTTGTATTAAACTATTATAATGATATCAGTTGGATGGTAGCAAGTATTTCACTCGATGAATCTTCCTTATTCTAGCAGACTGCTGTAAACAACTCATAGCTTAGATTCTACACTGTTTGTAAACATACCATATTATTCATAATAGTATCTAATAAGTATAATTCTTATAAATCATCTATACCTCTGTGAAATCTATTTTTAGATCGTTTTTTGTAAATACTTTTATTATTTTTATTTACACGATACGTGTCTCGATTTTGTTATTCTTTCACAATGGACTTGGACTTTGGACAATGCTTATACAAGCATATTTTCGACCATTTTAGACCTTATCGCTAGGTTTTGCACCTAATGATTAATAGAAAAGGCATGAATTGGTCTTCAAGAAATGTCAATTGATCCCCCGTATCTTTGGTGGTTTTTTTTTATTATTTTTGTTTAAACTAATATAAATTGTACTTACTAATGTGGGTATAAAAATATAAATGTATATAAAGGTAGATGGAAATATTTGATGTCTATTTAAAGTTTTGAATAGTGTAATTTGTATGTATGTATTATCTAAAGTCTTATGTTTCACGAGACGTTCTATGTATGTAAAATCTGTGTAATAGAATTTATAATAAAGGAGAAAATTTTAAAAAGGTTCGTTATTTTATTATCATTCTTAATGGTATTTTGAGGCAGTTAAATACAATTGGGCTGTATCCTAAAAGTAAATTAATGTCCATCAGATAGATTTATAAAAAATATTGAACACATATTTTTTATTTTATCTTTCATTCAAATACTTAGGAAGATATATTGATTTGAAAAGTTGTATGACGTCACGCCGTGGTACAAAATATACCACGGCGTGACGTAATTAGCCCCCACTGCGTAACTTTAATACACTATATTTCAGTAATTTTTGGTAATTTCGACAAAATAAAAAATACGGGTCTTAATTTTTTTTCCTGATCTATAAGATGGACTAATTAGTTTCTTGATTTTCATACCTTGAAGACATCCCTATTATTCAGTGTGTATATCATAACGATATGCGTCATAGGAAATCTTCCTCTTTGGGCATAGGTAGATTTGACTGAACGGAATCTGCATTATGGAATAATCAGGATCATCTGTAATTTGGCGTATTCCTTTCAAGAACTAAATGATGACTTGTAACAATTTATGCACCCCGTAATTTCTAGGCAATATAATAATTCATGGCATTCGAGAAAACCTGATGTTGATATTTTATTGTTGGTATTTTATCATTTTTCGCGGTTGTTGGATGGCTTTCATTACTGTTACATTAGGCACCTAACACTGAAGATGACGTAGGTAACCAAATTATCTACTATAAAAAATCTACTAAGTAACTAAAATGGGTAGGTACGGACGACAGCGGATCAAGCTACCCCAAACTGTCAACGTGTGATATTCCCAATCAACCTTATCTCTAAAGCATTAAGGCTCACATAATGCTTTAGAGATAAAGTTGAAAATCTAATAAGGAAATTGACATATTGTAGTACTTAGCTTGATGTGCTGTAGTCTGTATGTAAATAAAAAAAAAACAATAATTTAAATCGTAACATTTATTTCGTTAAATATATTTCCTTTTAAAAAAACAATATTTACAATAATTAAATAAGGATACATTTTAACACCGAGGTGACTAGATTCATTTTGTATGTTTGAGCACAACATATCCCGCACATTCCCCACAAACATCAATAAAACTAACTGCCGTTGCTTATTAAATAGTAATAAATAAGTTTCACATGAATATCTGATGGGTTTCTAGTTTGCTTTACTTGTTATGATACTATAGAGTAAATGAAAAAGAGAATGGGAAATCAACATTCCAAATGTGAAAAAAAGAAGAACGTCTCATAGACAACACATAAAATTCACGTAAAACGAAATACAAATTAATTAAATACATATAATTAATAATTAGGAAACTTATAGGACGGGAATATAAAAATATCTTAACAAATCCCTAGCATTGTAAAGACGACAAGAAATAATTAATAAACAAACGTTTTGAAATCACCCAAATGAAGTATAGCCGGGAAAGTTTACGTAATTCAGAACGCATCACAGATTTTAGACTAGCATTATTATGGTTTATTTTTAGTCAGTATCGACGCACCGTTTGTGTATTTTTGGCGCATTTTCCGCACTGCGTTGGAAATATAAATGTAATTATGTAAACACGCATTCGACTGAAATGTGTTCACATCACAAATATGAAATATATGTTTATGTTGCCTTCTTAAAAGACAGTAATCTAGATATAACTTTAATCGGTAAAATATATACATAGTATAAAAAAAAAATATAGGTGTACACGATTTCCCAACTATCTAAAATGTTCGAAATAATTCGTTGGTAGAATTTCCTCAACATCTAGGTGTTCTGTAGGTGTTTCAGTCATAACTTTAAGCCTAGCTAGACTAAGTAAGGCTATGATTATAGTTCTAATGGTCCAAATAAATGTATCGCTTGGCAGTTTTCGCTGTCATCACCCAGGAACTGAGCGAACAGCTCTTGGTATCTCGACAGTGTCAGTCCACCTCTCCTTCTGTCGTCGTCCTGGAAGAAAAGTTTAGTCAGCATCTAGTTAGTACCAAAACGGAGCCAGAAATTGTGGCGCATATAACCAAAATGTACACGCTGTGGAGTGTGTGGAGTTACCATGGTGATATCATGGTCACAGCAATGGCCTATGCTAATTTTCAGATTCATGCTTCAATTATAACAAATGTTCAGAATAATCTCACGACCTCTTGTTCTTGAAATGTCAGCAGGTAGGCTACCTCATATTCAAAATTATCCAATCAGTCTTAATGCTGTTGTTAAAAATGAAAATTTGACAGATTCCAATGGCCTGCTATGCTGGCGTCTATGAACATTGGTTCGCGTGTACACTGACCCCCTTTTTTGTTCCGGATGGGAAATCATCAAATGACCTCTCCCGCAGGCTTCCCGCCCGCAAGCCCGCGCCAACGGTGGCCGGGAGTCCAATGTTGTCTCCCGACCAGGGCGTCTTCTGCGGCGGTTAGAGGCGTGAGGGCACTGTGATTCCGGCCACAATAGACAGAGAACAGTAAAACATCTTCATACAAACGAGACGCTCTCGGTTTGAATGTTTGCGTGCGCGCCGTGCGCCGTGTCGGTACGCGATTTCACGCACACGCTGGCATAATATAGGATGGCATAAGATGGCGGCAGTACGGGCTGTGCCGCGTGACTGTGAGCACGCGCGTAAATTACATGATCGCTCGCGTTGGTCAACTCTCGCCGGCCACTTACTATAATATTAATTATTACGAGTATCATGACTACAAAAAGGGGAAAAAAATATTGTAGTGTTTACGGGTGCCTCAATAACGATTTCGCAAACCCGGACTTATCATTCTTCATCATTCCTACTGAACCAGAAATATAAGTACCTATTTATACTTATATCTTATTAGAAAATATTAGTTTTGTTTATTTCACAGTTTCTTTGCTTTATTAAGAGCGTACCAGAGTCGTATTTTTCCATATAAATGGTTTCCTAAATTTAGTTTCTGAATACTATGTTTAGAGCTAAAGTTTATTTTAAGAAGCCTAGTTTTCTTATAAAACAGAGGATTGACTACGAAATATCGTTTAGGTAAACGTATTTGTCGCGTATAGTGTAATAAGGGCAATTTCACAATAATTACCTACTACTGCAAATTACTATTTTTTTTTCTATTGTCTTACGTATTATTTGATACAAATATGGCGTCTTAATCATGATATTAACTCAATAAAATTATAGTAAGATGTGACCGACTAACGCTTAAGGTTACCACCACTTTTACTTTTAGCTAAATGGGACATAAAGCTAAATAGACAACCCTGGGCATCAACGCAAGAGTAGGCAAATAACGCGGCGGGCGGCCTTAGATAACTACTGTTCTCTGTCTACTGTGTTCCGGCTCTCTTACGCGCTCCGCCTCCTCCTTTGCCAGTATTACTGCTACGCAGAAGGAGGTGATGGCGATAGCCTGCCATGCACTCTCGCTCCGGACCACGGCCTGGAAAAGGGCTGGGCGCGAGAGACCGCCGCCCATCGCTGTACCCAAGCCGGGCAGACCTCCTTCGTATGCTCCACCGCGTCCTTAGAGCGATCCCCACAGTGGTTACACCCTGGCATTTCCTCCCGCCTTATCCGCAATAGAAACATTCCGAAACAGCTGTGTCTGGTGAGGCATGCGTCAGGCGGAAGGCAAGGACACCGTGGCGCCTCTCTAGCCACTCCTCAAAGTGGGGACTTACCGCCACTATTGTGGCTTGCCCAGTGTACAGTGACCCTTTCTTTTAACTAGTCAGCGTTAGCTCTACATTATAACTGCCAAAAAACAACATGCTACAAATATAAAACGTTTCTAAGAATTGGTTTCTTTCGCCTCATCAAATTTTCATTAAAATACCTCACGTCAGATGTCACGGTAAATCTCCTTTCATGAGACACCTGTAGGCGCGGGAGCATAAACTAAAGTCAGTATGCCAATTTACTTGTGATGCCGGCAGTAATTGCTCTCGAAGCGTGGAAGAACTGTTAGCTAGAAAACGTGAAGATATGCCTACACGTCCGCACGCAACCATTGGCTCCCCGCCACGAAGAAAGCTCTTTATTGTTTTATTCGTCTTGTTGCATAATTTTATTTCTGCTTATCACTTTTTATAACGCATATTACCTATGTAGTTATTCCTGTCGCGTATTCGCTATATTTAAGTTTCTAAAGATATCGTACAGGACGTTTGGTTCACTGTTGTTGTGGTAATGCCACAAAATATATTTTACGATGCTTTTATCGTTCAGTTTCTAGACACGTGGACGAGAGTAACATTTGTTGAATATAATTTAAAACAAAACGACGTTGCTATTTCATGAATTATTGAGAAAGTTTACGCATTACTCTTATTTAAATATCTCATACGTAATTTTCCTAATTGTGAGTTATGGTAGACATGTTAAATGTAAGCACACTTTAAATCATTACAAAAAAATATACATTTTGTAGAACTTCGTAGACTTTATTAATGAATTAATGATATGGTCTCAACACTATTGCATCTAGATTAGCTGAGTAGGTGCTTAATGCATAGATATTTCTATTTACTTAGGTCTTAGAACCAATCTTGTAAAAAATCACAATATATTTTGACTTGGCTTCATGCCTGCACTAGTGACAGATAGGTGCAATAGGATTATAATGAAGATACGGCAGGGACTGTTAAAAGCTAATTATTTAACACTTCAAGATTTGCAATGAGAGTTCATCTCAGCCATTTCAATGGCATCAATTTACATCAGAATCAGTTGCCAACGCCACATGGCTAGGTAGCATTATTTCTAGAATGGCGGTACCTATTAGCACACGATCTATATTTTGAACGAGATTGGCATACGTCTTCTGTATGGAAACATGCGTCTAATAATAAATTATCCGTTCAGTTCTATAGAGCAATCGGAACTTTGCTGGATGCAGGAAAATGGTTTCATACGATCTTTTGATGCCAAAACCCTTGTTCACCATCTAAACTAAATCTAGGTTCAGTGCATATTTTTCTTGGAAAAGGACAAAAGATAAATAATAGTTTAATTCCGTAAAACGAAGAAACTCCATTGATAAGTAAGACGTGAACATGGCTACTCATCATCATTATCTTAGCGTTTATCGCGGTTGCAACCGCGGCTTGGAGCCGCTTTCTTGCGCAATTTCCTTCATTTCGCGCGATCTTTAGCATCCTGTGGTGTGAGATTGTTCGTACACATGTTATCTCTTGCAACGTCAAGCCAGCACTTTTTTGGTCTACCCCGCTTGTTCCGGCCCGGCGGAGGCGCCATGGCAAGACATTAGTGACCCACGTAACATATCGCGTCCGTCAGCGCGATATCGTCAGCATACTTATGCAACCAAGGACGTTGCTTATGTGAATCCCTGATGCTATCCGACAAGACGTCTAATATCACACTGAACAGAAACGGACTAAGGACGGAACCTTGGTGGACTCCGACGGTGACGGGGAAGGGATTAGTGTCACCAACAGCAGTCCTAACAACGGAATCAGAATCGAGGTACATGTCTACAATTATGTCAACATAGGCTTCTGCTACCCCTTTGGACCTCAGTGCCCACCAGATCACCCCCCTAGGGACACAGTCGAAGGCCTTCTGCATATCAAGAAAGAGCGTATGCAGCGGCGTGTTCTTTGATCTGTATCTCTCCATGGCGAACTTTAGTGCGCAGATAGGATCCATGGTTCCGTACCTTGGACGAAACCCATATTGACACTCCGAGACAGCACACTCCTGCCGGATCCGGGAGTCTGTAATCCTCTCAAAGATCTTCATGGTGTGGGACATCACCTTTATACTGCGATAGTTGCCACACTCCTGTACCGAGCCCTTACCTTTGAAGACTTGAGTAATAAGACTCCGTCTCCATTGGCTCGGGATTTTGCCGGTCAGGCGTACGCGGTTCAAAAAGCTTCCAGGCCTCAATGGTGACCCCGTCAGCTCCGACAGCTTTCCGATTCGCCACTCTCATAACTCTTTCGTTCAAGATTAGGCAGTGACCGATGATTAATTCATTTCTATTTTGGTTGGCCGGTTGATTTGTATATATGATTGCAGCTTATAAATAATAATTTACGATACGTTTATGTGGTAGTTATATAAATCATACACAAATTGACAGTTAAACATAATAACATAATTACCTAATTACAGATAGTACTTAAATTATAATTAGCGAAAAAGCTGGGAAATGTGAATTTTAATGAAAATGTGAGATTGATAATGGCTCCGATACTCTTGTTCACAAACTAAAGTTAAGTCCAGTGCATCGTTTTATTTATATTTGTGTCATTATAGACACACATGCAGAGGATAACATTTTAGTTTAAGACCGTACCCTCACCAAATGACCTTGCGCATTTGCTCCCTCTTCACCGCGCCCCACCTCTACAATACTTCGTAAAATTTTACTAGCGCCGTCTGGCGGACGTAGTACTTACAAATACAAGTTAGAAACATAGACCACAGAAGTAACAGACATAGCACTTTTATTTATGTTTATTGGTGCGCCCAAATACTTTTGGTTATTATGTACTCAAACAAATGTTGACGATACTTCATAATAAAAATTCTGCAGTGTTTATTTTTTAACCGACTTCAGAAAAAGGTGGTTCTCAGTTCGATTTATTGTGTTCGCTGATAACTTTATGGTTAATGAACCTATTTTGACCATTCTTTTTTATATGAAGGGATATGCTGCCTATGTAATCCCATTGTTACCACGTCAGTGTCGATAATGGAAATTCTGAGAAATTTAGGCCAATTATCGAAAATTGTAGGCACGCTTCGGGTGACAACTTGATACTCGTGTTTATATCGAATGATACTATAAAACCGTGAAGATTTGGGCCTGACCTGATGATGGAGATGACAGAATATCAAGGGAATCCACATCGGAAGCAACTATCACGTGTTTGGGCTTATTTAATGTGTATTGATTAGACCTTTATAACTAAATATGTTATGACTGTAACTTCAGGGTTGGAAGTTAGTTTTGTAGATTGAAAGTTAGCTAAGTCAGATGGACAAAGGGATAGAAAAATAATATAATAAAGTTTAATTTATCATTATTTATTATTTTAAGGGAAAACGTAATCAGGGTCAAATAAATTTCTGCAGAACTGACACCTTCAAAAAAAAAAACATGTTTTTTTTTGGGACCAGGCAAGACTGTGAAATTATATTATTATTCTCGTTTAATAAAACAAATACGTAAATTGTAAAAAATAAAACTATCGTATATAAAAATAAATAACAGATACATATACTATAATATTATTTACACAAAGCTTCCTTTCGCAGAAAAATAATAAACATCCGACTAATACAATATCCGATCAGCCTGGACGTTAACGCCAGCATATTTGGAAAAGGCCTGCAAGCAAACGACCTATTTCGTTTGCTTTAATTCCTTTAAGACCACAATGAAAGTATGAGCATTTCTAGAAATAACGCAATGAAATAACACAACTTAAATTCAGTCTCTTGATTTTAATTGATTTTTGCATAAGCATGACGAGTAGGTAGTGTTTGTACCATGTTAAAGTAGAGTGTTGTAAATTGTTGAGGAATTCCCTCGACTGCCTATGGTTTTCATCATCTGATGTACTTCAGACTTTAATTTTTACCCATATGGGTGCAAATTTCTCATGAATATAAATGAATTAAGTCCAACCACAAAGCAGCTATTGTAAACCTTTGAGGAGTTCCCGCAACAGACTGTCCTTCGTCTTCATTATCAGACTCCTAATGATCATAACAATCCATCTAGGTGTAAAGCTCTTATCAATACAAATTAATCAAGAGATTACACAAGGTAGCTGCTGTGAATCGTTGAGGAGTTCCCTCGAATTTCTCTCGGCTCTATCATCAGATCTATTGCAGACATTCATTTTAACCTACTTATATGGGTGTAAAGTTTTCATCAATATAAATGAATTAAGTCCAAACATAAGGTAACTATTGTAAACCTTTAAGGAGTTCCCTTAACTGGCCTTTGTTTTCAACATCAGAGCTTTAATAAAAAAAAAATAGTTTTATTGTATTGTGGGTCTTAAGTAGTTACATTTTATTTTAATTTTATTGTTAAATTTAAATATTGTAATTCTGTTTTATGCTATTTCTATGGACCATGGTCTAAAAATAAAATTTATTATTATTATTTAGGTGTAAAGTTCTTATTAATACAAATTTATTAAGCACAAACACGAGGCAGCTGATGTGAATCGTTAAGGAGTTCCCTCGGCTGTCTCCCGGCTCCATCATCAACTCCGAACTTTACTAAATTGTAGTGCGTTAAAACACTTAATGAAAAAACTTAGAAAAGCCCTAGACGCCCCTTTGATTTTTTAAATTTCTCCTAGATTTACCTAGTCTTCCATCATCAGACCCTAATTTCCTAAACATGAGACTACCTTGAAGATATCGTCTTTCTAATAAAACAAAAACATGTGGCACTCGGGGCTGCCGCGGTAAAGTTATTTTATACTAGCGGCCGCCAGCGACTTCGTTCGCGTGGAGTTAGTAATGCTCTGCTCCTATTAGTCGCAGCGTGATGTTTTATAGCCTTAAGCCTTTCTGGATTAATGAGCTATCTATAAAAATAAAAAAACAAATAGGGGTGGACTACCCCTAATATTTAGGGGGATGAAAAACAGATGTTGGCCGATTCTCAGACCTACTCAATACACTCACAAAATTTCATGAGAATCGGTCAAGCCGTTTCGGAGGAGTATAGGAACGAAAACTGTGACACGAGAATTTTATATATAAGATAGATGTTCGCTAGTACCAAATTTTGCATGGAGAAACGCATGGTACTATACATTGAATCTGCGCTCACGCGCAGGGCTGCAGATCTGCATGAAAATGCAGATAAAAAACGCAATCCTGCGCGTGGCTGCGGGGTAAATCGCAAAGGTGTGCACACCGAGTTCCGCAGTATGTAGTTAGTAGGAAATTTTTTATTAGTTATTTATGACATAGTATTTTTTTATTTTGCCAATTAACGTATACATTTGTATAAGTATGTATTTTCTTTTTTGTAGTTT
Source organism: Sesamia nonagrioides (assembly GCA_017933935.1). NCBI lineage: Eukaryota > Metazoa > Arthropoda > Insecta > Lepidoptera > Noctuidae > Sesamia > Sesamia nonagrioides. The sequence goes on along the minus strand of JADWQK010000962.1, from coordinate 67,694 downwards.
ATTTATTTTTTACCAGTGACGTCATTGAAGGAGTGCGAAAAACGGTAGCGATTTAGCGACTAAACTATATTTGATGTTTTATTTTTGACTTTGATATAATAATAATAATAATATTTATTTGCGAAAAACATGGTATACAAAGCTGTTAAAATATGAAATGCGCTCATGTTTTGCTTAAAATTAAGCATGCAAAATTATGATGAAATATTACAGTTTATGGTCCAAAAATTCATTAACAGTATAAAAAATATTTTCATTTAACCAGTTATACAATTTAATTTTAAATAGTCTGCCATTTAGTTCCTTTAATGCAATTGGTAATTTGTTAAATATACGTACACACATAGCCACACAGTTTTTATTGTATTTAGCACTTCTAGGCAGATCATCTAGAACTAGTCTATGTACGTCACGCCGACTTCGTGAACATACTTCTTCCGCAGTTTTGAACAGTTCTTTATATTTCTGTACAAACATACATACTTCATACACATATGTTGAAGGCAATGGTAGCAAACCAAGCTTTTTAAATATTGGTTTACAGGATTCCTCGGTTGAAATCCCGTATATGGCTCGTATACATTTCTTTTGCGCAATAAATGCTCTATTGAAGTCAGTACTATTTCCCCATTTTATTATTCCATACCGCAAAGACGATTCAACGTAAGCTCGATACGTCATTACAGCCGTTTTTATATTTGTTATCCTTTTAATCTGTCTAAGGGGATACACGAATTTATTTACTTTACTGCAAACATGCTCTACCTGCGCCTTCCAGTCCAGGTGTTCGTCTATTAATACACCTAAAAACTTAGTGTGTGTCACCTGGGTAAGTTTTGGTATGTTCAACTTGAAATTGAATTTATTATTATAATATTTATTAAATTGTATATATACAGATTTTGTCAGATTTATAGATAAATTATTGTTATTTAACCAATTAATTAGATTATCAATTGTAGTATTTATGTCAATTTCATGATCAGTAGTCGATTTATATTTTTTGTCAGAAGTTACAATTATGGAAATGTCATCAGCATAAAGAAAGCATCTATGATTAGTCACATCAACGATATCGTTTATGTACAGTAGAAATAAGATGGGACCCAAGATGCTACCTTGGGGTACACCACTTTTTATATACTTATATTCAGATGTGTACTGTAACATGTCTCCACTTCCGGTGAGTTTGGTGACCGCGACACATTGTTGTCTATCAGTTAGATATGACGATATCCACTGATGTGACAGTCCTCTAATTCCGAGTGCCTCTAGTTTTTGTAATAGGCTAACATGTGAAACCCGATCGAATGCCTTCGATAAGTCGAAAAATAGTCCTGTTACTAATTGGTTACTGTTTATACTGGCGAGTATTATTTTCAATAATGAAAAGATGGCTAAAGTAGTGGATTTTCGTTTTTGAAAACCGAATTGCTCCTTAACTACAATACCAAATTTATCACAGTAGTTTATTAACCTGTGGTGCATACACTTCTCGTATATTTTAGACAAAATGGGTATCAATGTAATGGGGCGATAATTGTTCATATCATATTTTTCCCCCTTTTTGAACAATGGCTTAACAATAGACAATTTTAAAGCGTTTGGGAATATTCCTTGTGATAAAGACAGGTTAATCAAGTATGTCAACACTTTACTTAATTCATTGACACATGTTTTGATGATTTTGGTGTTTAATTCATCATAACCTTCAGAATTAGTGTTGTTCAATGAAATGATTTGCTGTCTGACATCATTTTCAGATATGGGAGCGAGGAACATTGAGTTAGCAATCATATTATCTTTGCGATGACTATTTATACGATTTTGTGTAGGAAAACCGTCTATGAAATAGTTGTTAAAGGCAGAGGCTATTTCTGCTGGTTTTGTGAGTACAGTGTTGTCAATTTGTATGTATTCAATATTGTTTGTAGGGTTTACATTGTATATTTCGTTTTTTATAACTGACCACGTGGCTTTGCACTTGTTTTTATTGTTATTAATAAATTTGATATTGGCGTTCCTTTTGGCATTATGTATACATTTCTGAAATAAATTAGAATATATGGTATATTTAGTCTTATTAGTTTTATTTTTATCCTTATAATAGCGGTATCGTAAGGAGCGTTTAGTTTTAGAACACAGTTTAAGACCTTTAGTCATCCATGTTTGTTTATTATTATTATTTGGATTTATCCTAACTCTTACCTTTGGAAAACAGAGATTGTGAAACAGGCATATTTGTTCATGAAAACAATTGAATGCCGTATTTGCGTCGCTTTCCATATAAACATCTGTCCAAGATAGATTTTCTAAACATTCTCTAAACTTATACGTATTATTTAAACTGTAATCTCTTTTATAAATGTAAAATATTTCGGCTTTTGTCTTGAATTGCAAGGGAAAGCTTAGCATTTGCGCTGTGTCATGGTCAGAGAGATGAAGTGGTAGGACGTTTGCGATTGCGTTAGGAATATTACTTAGAATATGGTCAATGCAGGATAATTTGCGAGTGGCAACGTCAATATGAATTTTTAAGATGTGGGTGTGTGCAAGATCTACAAATTCTTGCGTGATTTTGCCTTTTTTCAAGGTATTTATATTGAAGTCTCCTGCTAATACTGTCCGCGTTTTTGATTTGTATTTTGTGAGTAAGTATTGCAAGACATTATTCAATTTAGTCAAAAATTGGTTAGGGTCAGACTGAGGGGTTCTGTACAAACAAATGATCAGCAATTTCTCCTTAGCTAACTCTATTCCGCATGCCTCGAAAGTATTTACCGATGCAAAAGCTTGTAATGGTAATTCCTTAAAAGCTATACCTTTTTTGATCAGTATGCTAGTACCTCCTCGATGTTTATCCCTACAGAAATTTGATGCCATTACATAATTATATAACTTGAGATAGTGTTCCTCTCCTTTTTTAATAAATGTTTCGGAGAGGCAAATTACATGTGGGTCATTATTTAAATCTCTCATCTCCTGAAGTGTTAATTCTATAAGTTCCTGCTTTGGCAGAACGCTTGCAATATTTTGGTGGAATATCCTAAAATTGTGTGAAGCAGGAATCGAGATTTTAGGCACGAAAAAAGGTGTCGTTCTTAATAACCGGACGGAAATAATAAAGTATGGTTCCTTTTTTAGGTTTATCAGAAGGAATATTAGTAAGATTTTTTACTCTAAATTCCTTACTGTTGCTACTAGAGAAGTAAAACGGAATGGTCCCTTTTTTGGGCTCATTTACCGTTGTTTTTGGTAAAAAGCTTAGTTTGCTTCTGGTAAGGTGTTTCCTGATCTCGACTGGATCTAGAAATTTTTTTTCATAATCTTCACAATCTATTAGGTAATTTATCGATTTACAAATATCAGACAAGTTATGTTTGCTATTGTATGTGAATTTACAATTTTTATAATATTTGCACATATTTTTTATACTATTGTTTAATTTATTTACATTCAGGTTGTCATTTTTCAATACATTTAAAATAAAAATACTATTTTTATCAAATGTCATAAGTACACTTTTCAGTTGAGATAATACATGTCTTATATAAAGGTCATTTTCACCTAAACATATTACAATTTTGTCTTCTGGTTGGAGGTTAAGCTTAATACAGCACTTTACAATTTTATCACTACGTGCAGATGGCATCGTTTGGGCGAAGACTCCATACTTTTCATATTGCTTAGAGTTTCTTGAACGAAGTAGAGCAGCAGCCAGGCCTACGCATTTTTGTGCGCCAAAGACAGCAATATTTTTCCCACTTAAGCACTGTTGCAGGTTTGAGGTATAGTCTGTGGTTGAATGGGTCTCAGCAGGTAATGTTGGTTTTGGCACAGTCCTGAGAGACTGCTCTAGTCCCTGTATTTGTGTATTTAGAACTTTAATCTCTTCTTCAGCGCTTTGAAGTTCTTTTTGAAGTATAATTATTTTCTGTTGTAGATGTGAATGAATCACATCATAATTTATAGAAATAGAAGCTATGCCACAGCTTATAATTGACGTCATTTTCGTGATCAGCGCCCTGAAAACCCGTCACGATACCCAAGTCAAAATATCATGAAATTGAATTTCGGCCACCTTGGATTTCAAAAATGACGTCATTTTCGTGATCTGCACCCCCGAAAACCCCCATCACGACACCCATGTCAAAATATCATAAAATTGGTGTCGGCCATCTTGAATTTCCAAAATGACGTCATTTTCGTGATTAGCACCCACAAAAACCCCTTTTACGACACCCATGTCAAAATATCATAAAATTGGTGTCGGCCATCTTGGATTTCCAAAATGACGTCATTTTCGTGATTAGCACCCACTAAAACCCCTTTCACGACACCCATGTCAAAATATCATAAAATTGGTGTCGGCCATCTTGGATTTCAAAAATTACGTCATATTCGTGATCTGCACTCCCGAAAACCCCTATCACGACACCCATGTCGAAATACCCAAAAATTCATCGAAATACCAAATTTTAGGCGAAGTTATCCGCAAACAAACATAAAAATAAAAACTTTTTACAAAAAAACAACCGATTTCAAAAACCACTACAAAGTGAAAAATAACTAATTTCGGAAGTTGGTGTCTTTGGTTTTGTATATTCGTTTTAGACACCGACTTCCGAAATTAGTTATTTTTCACTTTACATAGTGGTTTTTGGAAGTCGGTTGTTTTTTTGTAAAAAAGCTTTTATTTTACATTTTTAGTTGTTAAAAGTACTATGTATTCAGTTGCATCCGGTCAGACTGGAAGCTGACGCAAATATAGTTGGGAAACGACGTACTTTTGTTTACTTTAATTTTTTTTTTATTTTACCCGTAAGTACCTATTCCCTCAACTGCCTATGGTCTTCATCATTAAATTTACTGTAGACTATTATTTTAACCTAATGGGGGTAAAGGTCTTATTAATATAAATGAATTAAGTCCAACCACAAAGTAGCTACTGGAAACCGTTGAGGAGTTCCCAGAACTGGCCTTTGTCTTCATCATTAGAGCTCTTATGAGAGTCGCAACCCATCTAGGTGTAAAGTTCTTATCAATACAAATTAATCGAGCCCAACCACAAGGTAGCTGCTGTCAATTGTTAAGGAGTTCCTTTGACTGTCTCCCGGCTCTATCATCAGATCTACTGCAGACCTTTATTAAATTGTAGTGCTTTAAAATACTTAATGAAAATGCTAAGAAATGCACTAGTCGCCCCCCAATTTTTGAAAGTTCCGCTTGTTTTCTCTGGACTTCCACCATCAAACCCTGCTATCCTTATCATGGGACCACCTTGGGAACGTCTTCTTTCCAACAGAAAAAGAATTATTAAAATCGGTTTATAAATGACGAAGTTATGCGCGAACAAACATAAAAAGACCTATACGGTCGAATTGAGTAACCTCCTCCTTTTTGAAGTCGGTTAAAAATTGAACATAAAAAACATATAATTGAGCAACCTCCTCCTTTTTGAAATCGGTTAAAAAAACGAACACCAAAATAAACATCAATACTATCTTAGAGACACTCTAAGATAATATTATACTCTATGCGACATGCGGTGCGTGAGCGAGCAAGCAGATGCTTTCTCGCTCACGCGCCGCCCGCTTGTGCTAGCGGAGCGCGCGATGACGAACGACACGGGTTCCCCCTTCGAGAGCTTGTGGCATACTGAATCTCAATAGCCCGGGCAACAGAAATGATGGCGAATACGCTCAGATTGTTGAATAAAATTTTGATTTTGGTCGTTTTAAAAAAATATTTCTACAATAATGTTCGTCATGAAATTACCTATCCATTAGTGTAAGAACGCAATCTAAATAATGCTTACTTTCCGAGGAGATGCACGTTTATGATAATTATTTCTCTTGTCAGTGGTTTCGTTGTGAAGGAATTATTTAAACATTATACTTAGTAAAATAAAAAAAAAATCTACAATTTTGGAGCCAAGATTATGGAGAAAATTTACGTATTTTTAATAAGTTGATATTTCTTTTGGATAAAGAGTAGATAGCTCCGAAAAACTACATAAAAACGGCCTGCGGTGTGTTTTTCCCCCGGAACCGCCTTAATCCTGTCAAATTAAGATACTGTTATACAGTTTAGACGCGATTATAAACATGGCGACCAAAAATACGTCAATTTACATCAGGAGCGGACTAATTTGACAAGACTAAACCAATATGTTATTTTTTATCCTTTTCTCAATCATACAACATTATTTTAGCTTTATGCAAAACCCGACACACGTGTCCAGTATTTTTAAGTAAAGAATCTATGTACAAAACAAAAAGATATCATGAAAAACCACAACGTTATGAGCTTGTTATCCTACTTAGATGTCCCAACAAAAATATGGCCTACGCTCCGTTTGTACGGGAGAGCCGGGTACATTGACCTATGGCGTCAGCTGAGCGCGGGCATGCGCTCGCGTAAGCTACGTAGAAACTAGGGTTGTAACGGAGGCTTGTTAGCGGAGGCGGAGGCGGATGCGGAGGCGACGAGTCTCACCCCCGCGGATGCGGAGGTTAACGGAGGCGGAGGCGGAGGTGAAAGTACATATAGAAAAAATTGAAATTTATGGCTACTTGAAACAAAATTTTTATTTTAAAAACGTACATTAGCATACTTGGTACATAAAGTAGCATACTTGGTAAAAAAATATCACCTTCTTGTAATGAAAATGAAGAAGAAACAAATTGTGTTTGCCGCATTCCCGCCTCGCACTAGTTGATTCTTGACCATTTCGCGCTCAAACGCGGCCGGACGGTTGTCGAGCGTCGCAGCTTGCGCGTTATTTATTTTATAAATACGTAAATAAACCTCCGTTATAACTCCGCAACAATTGTGCGGAGGCGGAGGCGGAAGCGAAGATACGATTTCTTGCGGAACTTCCGCAGTAACGGAAGCGGAGGCGAAGCTCCGTTACAACCCTAGTAGAAACCTTAGTAACCATACTGTAATCATTTGTAAATGTAATTGTGAAAAAATATAACATGGAGTAAAACTGATTGGAATCGATTCAGTTGCTTATTCCGAACGAACTATATTCAGGTTTCGCATAGATAAACAAAAAATAACGTTGTATAGACAGTAAAAAAGAGACTAAACTTAAAATTAGTTTAGATGGTGAATAAGGGAATCACGGCCAATATTTTCGCTCTCCATTAATATGCACCCTGTATAGGAAAAATTCTGATGTCTTTTTTCGGAAATTAAATGGATGTTTTAGTAATTGCTTTCTGAAAACTTAGACTAACTGAACTTATATTTGAGAGGTGCATTACCTACATCAGATACTGGATATGTCATTAGAGTTTCAGGCATATCTTATGGGGATACCAACTATATAAATTACAGCAGTATATTGAAGTACTTACATTGAGCAGGGAGTCGAAAGCGTCGTCTATGACTTTGATGTCCTCCAACACCATCCGTTGTACACAGTCATATCGGTACTCTTCTATCCCAATAACTCCATCCATGTTTAAATCTATCATCCTGAAATTGGTCTCTATGAAGGCTTTCATGGCCTGAGGGAAGTCCTCATATCTTCGGCCAACGCAACTGTTCTGAACGGCCTGTTTGAATTCGTCGACCGTTATTGTACCGTCCTGCAAAAACTTGTAATTGAGAACATGCTGTTCGGTGTTACAAGTTACAATAAAACAAAAGCCGGAAGCGTGTGCAAAGCTGTGCGTATGTGTAAATTGAAAATTAGATTGATTAATGTTTATTTTCTTGTTATTTAACTAGCATATTATTATTGGTTTAGATTGTGTTAAAATTAAATTGGGTTAACTACTCAAACAAAATTACTAAGAAACAATACTTTTTCTCAAACAGGTATCATATGTACGTAACTACACACATCAAAAGTGTCTAGGGATCAACATATATTTTTGCAATAACTTTTCTCCTGATTGATATTAATTAAAATTTTCTTTAAGGATTCATCAAATAAAGTGTTTTTTTTTTTTTTTTTAACGATAAACCAAGTCACCTTTGCATTAATAAAGAAATTTGCCATTTTCCTAATAAAGGGATATTTGACATTTGAACCACTAACACAAAAGTTCGAAAAAAGACTGAAATAACAGTTTTCTCTAAAATTTTATCGGGTAACTTAAACAATTAATAATCCGTGTTTCTACCGCGAACACTAACAACACAAGAACATCGGTTTGGCATACTCAAAATGAGTTCATCCAAATCACGCTGTGGAATGGCCGCCCATGTTCGTTGCAGCAACAAAAAAAGGTCTTCTTGCGACTGGATACCCTCCATATTCGGCAGAGCTCTTCTCTGTAGCATATCCCATGCATGCTCAATCGGGTTCAAGTCTGGCGACTGAGCAGGCCAGGGCAGGACATTGATGTTAGCTGCGGCGAGAGTCTGTCTTACAACTCTTGCGGTGTGCGGTCGTCATTATCATGCATTAACTGAAATAAGGGACCGATTTGCACTTGTAGAGGAACGATGACGTCTGATACAATCGTTTCAGCATAAATTTGAGCGTTGAGGTTGCCTCTGATCCAAATCAACTCAGTTCTTCCGCCGATCCAAATACCCGCCCTTACCATGATGGTTCCACCACTATAAGGATGGACTTCCTGGCAGGATTTTAATCGCTGTTGGCGTCCAGGGGTTCTCCAGTGTCGTATACGTCTTGTATCCGGTCTCATACCAAAACGAGACTCATCAGAAAAGCACACGAAACGCCATTGTTCTTCTGCCCAATTTCTGTGTTCAAGAGCCCATTGATATCGAATCCTACGATTGTGCATTGCTATGGGTGGTACCCGTAGCGGTCTTCGGGAATGAAGGTTCACTTCATGCAAGCGGTTTCTGACTGTTTGGTCGCTAATTAAGTTCCCTGAAGAGTGATGAAGCCTCACGGCTAACATCATGGCGGTTATTGTTGGAGCTCTTCGAGTTAAGATTTGAATGTATCGGTCTTGTCTCCGTGTGGTGCAGCGATACCGTCCTCCATGGCGCTCAGCCACAGTACCAGTGCTTCGGTAACGTGTCCAAAGTCGACTGATAACACTCTGACTTGTATTCAGAGCTAAAGCCACAGTACGTTGCCGGGAACCAGCTTCTATCATTCCCACGGCTCTGAGCATTTCTTCCCTGCTTAAATGACGTCGCCGCTCCATAATAACGTTGGTTTTAATCAGTAGTAGGGAAACAGTAGCACTAATAATGTCTTCAATGCGTTGTATGTTTTTATAGGGAAAATATTGACAACTGATTTTCATCTTTTACTCGAATTTGATTCACAGTTCCTGATTCAAATTATGAAATGCACCAAAAAGGATCCATATAAATTTATAAAATCATAAATTTATTACAAAGCCACATCTCAATCTCAAGAAATCCGCATAAAAATGCTTGATCCCTAGACACTTTTGATGTGTGTATATCAAATCTCCTTGTAGTATATGTTTTAAACTGTGAGTGTTGTGTTGGTGTTGAATACCAGTAAGGAAACTGGATATTTCTAAACCACTGAAGGGGATCAGAAAAATTTCATGACTTGTTGATGACGGTAACTTAAAACTTCAGTAGGCAATCTGAAAATTGGAAAACGGGTATAATTTTCACGGGTTTAACGTTTATCCTGGACTGCCTGTTTTTCTACAATAAGGTAGGAATACAATAACTATTTCAGAAGTTTATAAAGCAAACATTCACGAGACTGCACAAAAGCAAACCATCACCAGGATGCAAAGTTTTTCTAACATCTACGAACTACAGTCTACAAAGATATAGGTAGCATTATTGCGTCCACCGAAGCATGCCGACATCGCGTAATGTATTTGTAATTTGGGTAACCGACATAGTCTGGCACCTTGTCGAAGTCCGCGAGCTGCGCGATCTCCTCCCACAGACTCAGCATGACGTGCTGATACTTGGCCAGGCGGGCGGGGCTGCAGTCGCCCTTGCCTTCAAGTACACACGTGCGAAGGGCCAGGCAGTGAAAGTCGCGCGCGTCTAGGTAGCCGTTGTTATCGATATCTGGAGACAAGTTTAGCAACAATTAGAAATGCACCTACTTGACCTTTGTGACAATAGAGTAGCTAGACTTAAAGAATGCCATGTATAGGCGACAGCATGTCTGCTTCTTCAGCCTATAGAGATCCACTGCTGGAGATAGGTCTCCCTCAAGGTCCCCCTTCTATACACATGGGTTGCCATAATCCCCCCGCTTGACAGACGTGTTGCGGATCGCAGTAATTTTATATTCCACAGGAGAAGCGCTTCTGCCCGCTTCCCTAGTTAGTTTTTTTTTTTTAAGTTATAAACTAAGCGCTAGACCGCAATCCCGCCTGATGGTAGCAGTGAAGCGAGCGTTGATGGTAAAGCGCGCTAGTTTATTAAAAGCCTATTCACTCTAGCCTTGAAGACACTCAAATTGTAATGTGACGGAAACACCGTCGCTGGCAAATTGTTCCAGTCCCTCGATGTACGGGGTATAAAAGAGGGAGCGAAACGCTTCGTCCGGATCGCAGTGGTGTCAACAACGTAAGGGTGGAAACTCGCCGTACGACGCGTCGTCCGATGGTGGAACGGATATGGGGGAATTAAATCATGCAATTCCCTTGCACACTCACCAAAATGCACCCTATAGAAGACCGAAAGGCTGGCTACTCTACGCCTGTGCTCCAGTCTTTGGAGAACGTTTCGAGTTAAGAAAAGAAAAGAGTTCCCTTAGTCGCCTCTTACGACATCCACGGAAGGATATGGGTTGATACTATTCTAAGCGCGGTACCACACGGAGGACGCGCATGTCTACCTACTAATTTAATATTGAACTCGAAACTATCAAATTCCCCCTATCCATCTTAAACAATTGGCGATAAAGTTAAAAATCTATTTTAAAAATTAACAGATTGCAGTAGCTTGATGTGCTGGTGTCCGTTATTCTCTTGACGTAGTCTTATACCTAATCTTATTTCCTGTAATATTAGGTACGATGGTGACCATAAGTTCTCATATCTCGTATATAATTTATTCGGTACAAAATAGCCTTTACGTTATGATTTAACTACGTATCATGTCAACACACGACACCTGCGCTTGGGATAAGTATGAGGTTCATTAACATTGTATCAGAACGTGCCGATCCCCAATCAGTGTCGCAACGAATTAGCAAATGAGCCGCGGCTGCCCAGTTGGCTGCACAGCATGTAAACAATAGGTACCTATTAATTTAATTGTGGCTACTCATGCCAAAACCCAGGGATCCTTCATTTCACAATCGTAAGCGACTTTCCAAACAGCAATCTCAATATAATTGATGTCGATGATTGAGTGCGCGGGTGTTCAACGGGCAGTGGACGTTTATGTACATTAATAACAGAATTTGCCAATTACGAGAATAGATGTAAATTTATAATAGCCGATGAAGATACCTTGAAACCAGGGAAGCACGTGTTGACTGATAACTGGCTATAGCTTCAATCAGCAGGGAAATTATTAGAGCAACATTCAGACATAACAAAGTGGCTGCGAATGAGTGCCATCATCACTTTCAGCATTCGAAATTAGAATCGAACTGTTAATGAATCCGTATTACCGGTTGACAATAACAAAGCTTCTAAAAACAACAACAATGCCAGATCATTGTTAAAACCATAGATATTAATCTATGGTTAAAACTTACATGTTTTGAGTTTATCCAATACTGGTATCATATTAAAACTCATAGATAGCTTTTACCGCATTTCTCATCTGATTAATGGCCCCATAGTTCGAATTCTGGCCTATAATTATATCTCAACAAGTGTTAATTGATTGACTATCGCCGTAGGCGTGTGAGATTGCTCATTGAGCACTGAACCTGTCCTACAAATACCAGTTTATAGTGTTCTGGGGTATAGTAAAGTAGTAATTGTGAAATCTTGGCAGGCACGACACGAGATGTCGTGGGTGCGTTCTATTGTTAATAGATTGATAGCCGGCTACCATTGCTCCGCGAATTCTGCACAGGTCACTGTCATGTTCAGCTTGATGTTTAGGGGAGAGTGAAAACCTAGGTGAAGTGACCTGTTATTCCAACTAATGCATTGACATTTGACTGATGAATGATTGACTCATTTCAAGAATAGAATAGAATAGAATACTCTTTATTATGTACACCATATATGTAGATTACAGAACATAAATAAAAATATTTTACAAAGGGTGACACAATGGGCTGTTTTATCGCCAAGAGCGATCTGTTACAGACAACCCTTGGATGGAAGTCTAAGGGGAAGGATAAAGAAATAATGTAGGTTGTCTACAGTGTACTATTTACATAGATTATACAATAAATATATGCGTTAAGTGTATCATACTAGTTTAAATGAATTTATACATCTAATTAATAAATATCATATAAGAGCACATAAAATATAATAATATGTTTAAAGAGAGAGGAGAAGAGAGCTTTTTTAATCATAGTTTTAAAAGTAAACAATGTTTGAGCACGCCTTACGGACACGGGCAATTCATTCCAAAGCCGAACTGCTTGTACAGTAAAGAGTTTATCATAAACTAGTGGAATGTCATCTCTAATACCAGGTTTTCCGATGACCTCAGATATCTGTGTGTCATGAAGGAACTTGAAACGTTCTTTAAGATAAGAGGGGGCGAGCCCACTTTACCCAGTTTTTCACCGTGAGATTTTATAGAATCAAGCGGCAGTTCCTGCTCTAATGCATTTCAGCCTCTCCACATGTACGTCTAAGAGGCAATGGCCTTGATTTTCTTGTTCACAAATTAAACTAAATTTAAGTTTAGGTAGTGCATCTCTTTCTATACAATATGTAAAGAAAACCCTGTCCGACCCATAAGGATAATAAAGGTTAGGTAAACACTTGACCAAATATAATATAAAATTTTACATAATCATCATAGTAACAATACTAATGAATTTTGAAATAATCTATTTTTCCCGCGAATTAATTACAACTTCCCCGAAATTTGGAAATTTTTATAAAAGTTCCAACACCGGTATTATTATGAGCGAATAGCGATGCGACCACGTGCCGCGTGCCTTGCCCCCCGCCGCCCGCAGAAGGGTTGCTTACCACACATGTATTAAGTTACCTCTTTTTGCGAAATAATATTTATTTTTTTAGGGGGATTTTTTTAAGTTTAGCCCGTCTTTGCATCCATTAGTAGAATCAGCTATCGACACCTAGCAATACCTTCACGGATCGGACAGGGTTTTCTTACCATATTGTATATTTGATTAAGAAAAGGACAGAACATAATACAGTATGTTAACTAACAGAGGGCGTTCCCGTTAACCCGAAATAGTATAGCATACATACATGCTAAAAAAAATATTTCCATTCAAAAACAATTTTTTTTTTTAATTTTTCCAATAAGAAAATATTCAATAAAAATTTTAAATTGACATGTAAAAGAAACACACTGTACACGCGAACTTGAAAGACGGCAAGGTCGCAATTTGTTTATGATACTACGCTACTATTTTGATTTAAAACAGGAGGTTTCAAATTTATTTCCAATTAGAATTTTTTTATTCGGATTTTTTTATGCTTATTTTTCTATGCTGATATTTTTATTTTAATCTATTAATGATATATATTAACGAGTTTAAGGGAACGCCCTCTGTTATTGAACATACTGTATAATGTTGGTTTAGATCTGCCAAACTAGTCCGCGCTTGACGTACATTGATGTAGTTTTGGTCGCCATGTTTATAATCACGTCTAAACTGTCTATGGAATATCTTAATTTGACAGGATTAAACTAAAATGTTAGGTATCTTCTATCCTTTTCTTAATGAAATAGAAAGAAAAAGATGCACATAACTTAACAATTAGTTTAGTTTGTGAACAACAGAATCGGCGCCATTATCCGTAATTTTAAGAACGTTGGCATTCTGAAGCCAAATTCACGTAGGTAATTAAAAACATTCAAAACCGCGCAGTAGACACTTTAAAGATTGTTTTATTTATTTATTTATTTACTAGCTTTCCGCCCGCGGCTTCGCCCGCGTGGAGTTCGGTTATATCGCGCTTTTTAGGTTTCCCTCGGGAACATCAAATTTTTCCGGGATAAAAAGTAGCCTATGTTCTTTCTCGGGGTCTAAAGATTGTCTGTGCAAAATTTCATCAAAATCGGTAGAGAGGTTTAAGCGGGAAAGCGTAACAGACAGACAGACAGAGTTACTTTCGCATTTATAATATTAGTATGGATTTAAAAAAAAACGTTGCCCCTCACTAGGAGTTTCTCCTGTGTCGTGGGTGCGGTTACAAACATATAAGTTCATGTACACAAACATCCAGACCCGGAACCACTACTTGTAGGTCATACAAATATTTGTTCCGTGCGGGGATCGAACCCGCGACACGCAGCGCAGCAGTCAATAGCTTAACCACTGCGCTAACCGTGCAGTCAATTAAGTAATTGTTGTTTGAACATTCTTGGCATCCAATTAAATTGACATAAAAATGGCAAACATAATAAGTAAACATTAAAATTTCAAAAAAAAATCTGCATAGGCACTAATAGCCATATTATACCTACGATAGTCGATATGAATCCTCTTAATTCGTTTGATAATTCTGCTAGGTGGTACTTTTAGTCCCTATATTTTCTCTAAAAAATATACAAACTTCTTCAATAAAACTTTTTTTTTATTTCTATATGATAATTCGTATTTCATCGACGCCAAATAAAAAAATCATTTTCACTCCACTAAACCAGTTCCCAAACACGACTGTTCAGTGTGAAGTGTATTTGATTCCCGTTTCAAACCTATACATATTAATAAATCTATCCAAAATTTTGAACGTGATGTCTAAGGTTCCAGAAGGAAACTCAAGCATTGATCTCTGCGTAAGCATTGCATAAAACTAGTTTCAACCAATCAAATGGCTTAAAACGAGACTTAAGTAGAGCTTGAGTTTTGATTGACGTTCTGTAATACAGACCTAAATAACCGAAGTTCGATTCTTCTACTAGTGCTTATCTAAACATCAGTGGCGAAAGCGACGATATATAAAAATATTAACCTACTAGCTAAGCCCCACGATTGTACCCTTATAACTCATATATTGTAAAAAAATTTAACCTAGTAATCTTAAGTAGAAATAAATATTTATTGTATTTACCCAAGTTACGATTCCAAGAGAATATCAGGATATATGTTAATACTGATTATAAACCAAGCATGCCATATTTCATCAAAATCTGTTCAGTGGTTTTTGCCTGAAAAAGTCACAAACATACATTCATCCATACAAATTTCTACGTTTAGTATTTACGACGACGACGACGACGACGAGCGAAGACGTATGTAAAAATATTAACCTACTAGCTAAGCCTCACGATTATACCCTCATAACTCATATATTGTAAAATAATTTAACCTAGTAATCTTAAGTAGAAATAAATATTTATTGTATTTACCCAAGTTTTCTAAGTTAAGATTCCAAGAGAATATCCGGATATATGTTAAAACTGATTATAAACCATCTGCATGCCATATTTCAGCAAAATCTGTTCAGTGCTTTTTGCCTGAAAAAGTCACAAACATACATTCATCCATACAAATTTCTAAGCTTAGTATTTATGATTATTCTTCTAAACCTAACCTGCAAAACAACTGAATAAATTTTCTGTAAAAGTTTTCATAAAAGCTACATCAGGTGTGTTTAAAAAGAGTTGTAAAAAGAATGAGTGGGATACCCGTTCATATACATAAACTACGTAAACACATATACCTAATTCCTTGTTTATTGACACAGCAAATGTTATGCTAGCATCATTAGAAAAGTAATGGTTCCAAAAATTTGTAGCTGTCTTGTTGATCTATCAGCTGTCCTAAACTGTTATAGTTCGACATTCTTAACAGCTTAGGAACACTGATGAACCTAAGAAAAGTTCAGCGTCCATATTCTGTGAGGTATATAATATGAAACTGCCACGTAAAGAGAAAAGTTTACGTGGTAGTTTTTTTTATAAATTTATCGTGTAATATCAACGTGTCAGGCCGAAGATAAATGAATTTTAAAAATAAAAACAAGCAGCTGGGTCATGTCCAAAGATACAAAACAATTAACCGATTGTTTTGATACTTTGTAGAACCGACGTACGTAGTTAGTGTACCTTACGCTTGTAAGACGTCAAAACTACAATTTATTCAGTTTACATAAAGATATTTTCAAGCGACGGCTACAAAAAAAAATCTATCGATCAATGATTGGTATCACACAATTGAACATTACAGAAACTCACCGTACAGATATTTCACAACAAACTCAACTCTGTTGTCCCAGGAGTACGCCATTTTTATTGATGAACTGTTTAGAAGCTTCGAGTGAATGTGAATCCTCCAGGGTTAGTTATAGCGAGCTTACAGTAGCGCGGCGGCGGTCGCGACTCAACTGACGGCCGCCGCCCGCGCTTCTCCGTTCCGAATAAACCAACAAAATAAAACAATATTACAAGACCACCACGTCACCACGCGACACCCTAAATATCTTCGCCACGTCGTGGACAACCAGCTAGCTGTTTGGCAGGGACATTACGGGCCCAGCTTACGGCACAGTGGCCTCATCATTGCAAGGTCGTGGGTTGCATTACAGTGCATCTAAATTAAACCGACTTCTTTTATCCACTACCAATCGACGGGTAATTATAACTTGTAATGACGAATGAGTATCATGTTCTCTATATTTTTGACGAGGGTCGTGACTGCTGGTGCAGTGTGCAGCTTATTTTAGGCCGCTTGAAATTAGCTGCCATAAAAGGTAATTTGGTGGTGACTCAAACCACAGTAAGTTACATATGGTTTGAGTCCTTTCTGTTTACCTGAGTCCAATTCCATCATCATCATCATCTCAGCTTTGGAGTCTGGGGTCCGCTTTACCAGTCTAACTGCTGATTTTGGCTAAACTTCGATATTTTTCCGTGAAGCGACTGCCGTCTGACCTACACAACCCGAAGGCGATATCGAAGCATTGCAGTTAGACCAATTGTAGTATTGCACTTTAGAGGGCTCCAACAACCCGTAACGACTGCCATTAGATGTACGTATGGCAACTGGGACCAACGGCTTAACGTGC
This sequence comes from Sesamia nonagrioides, assembly GCA_017933935.1. Classification (NCBI taxonomy): domain Eukaryota; kingdom Metazoa; phylum Arthropoda; class Insecta; order Lepidoptera; family Noctuidae; genus Sesamia; species Sesamia nonagrioides. Next base: position 50,613 of record JADWQK010000962.1, on the reverse strand, counting down.
TTTCCGAGGCACGACCAGACCAGTGCAAATATTCATATTCATGCATACAAGTATTAGCACTGCGCGGGGATCGAACCCGGGCCACCTTGTGCAGCGGCCGCGTTCGCTACCGCTACGCCACGGAGGCTGTCACCTGAGTCCAATTAATAATTATGGTGCTAAATCTTAAAGAGAGACATAACTCGCGCGAGTTAACTGTGCACCTCGTTGGAATGCGACCCCTCTCCCGCTTCCCCGCGCTACGCCGTAAGCGTGAGTAGCGTTAGCATCTTTGTTACAATTGTCTAAATACAGTTTAAATCCTTGTAGTTATTAGGTACTGTTTCTGTGGAGTTTCTGCTTTGTTATTTTTTTTTTATTAAGTTTCTTTTGTTTTTACATTTTCGACGCGTTAGTGAAGCGTGTTGGTTGCACGAACATTTTATTTCAGTCTATATGTATAAATTTAATTGCAAAACGTCACGAGTAAAATGATCTAGTAATATGACGTTTTATCATCAACACGACCAAATCAAATCAAAGCATTTATTTCAAATAAAGTAACTACAGGCACTTTTGAATTGTGAGAAGGTCGTTCAGTCAGTAAGATGAAGCTAGTCGCCCATTCCAAAGATTAGGTACCTATGGAGAAGAACGGGCAAGAAACTCCATGGACACTCTTTTACCACTACTTTTACCTTTTAATAACATAAAAAAAATCGTCTGAAAGACGTCACAGAGCGAGCTGCACAATTAACTCGCGCGAGTTGTAGTAAGTCCTCCTTTTATAATATTGCAGCGTACAACAGTCATCTAGCCGCTTACCAAACATGGACATTGATGATAAGCCTAAAATCATTTCATTCAGTTCTTGGAAACAGACATAAGTGTGGGGCAATCCGATGGCATTAGCCATAACGTAGAGCTGACATTTTCCGTAATTAAGGCGGAATGCATGGGCGTACCGAAGGGGGAATCATGTATGAACTCCCCTAATTACAAAACAAAGTATAAAAGAGGACGTATCTCTAACTTTTAAGTAGACACTCTCAAAAGGTACGCTGTAATTTCCAAGAAACCGCGAGCAAATATAGCACACACAGATTACCCTCTCTAAAAATTTGGCTTGCCCCCCCTAGGCCTGACTTGCCTTCCCCTTGACCTTTTAATCAGTTATTGGTATCCAAGATATACTTAGAAAGTACATACACTTTACTGGACCTGGAAATCGAATCCAGGATATCATGCTCAGGCCTCAGCAGTATGGGTTGCAACCACTAGACCAATGAGGAAATGTACGCACGGCCGATGGGGACTCATCTAAAAAATTCTGCTGCGATAGCGCCTGCTTAGAGTATTATTGACCAGAAACATTAACAGTAGGTGACGTCATACTAACCCTTCTGGGAATACAGGCATTTTATTATATAGATACGTTTTTAATAGCTCAAACCTGCGTGTGATGTTTGGTCTTAGAAACCAGGCCATAAAATAAAAAAATAAAAAAAAGCGAAATATTGCGTTCCAATATTAATCGCTACATAATTTTGAGCATTCAATCACTGCCACGCTACTTACACCTACATAAAGTCGAATATGCCTATCCTGCTCTCGCTGTCAATGTCAATTACTTCAAATGGAGAGTGACATAAACATATACTAAAGGACATGCCGTACGCGTACAATCTGCAGAATTTTTTTGGTTTGAAAAGAATGAGAGGTTACCTATGCTTCCGATCTAGCACTATATCTTTCCTCATAGATGATTGATGGTTTTGAGAGAGGTAATAGACGAAACTTCGTTTCCTCTCTTTCTTTCTGATTGCCACGATTCTCATCTCTAAGGCATGTCCATTGGTATATGTCGATGGTGAGTGACATGACATCATGGAAGTAATAAGTACTACGTAGTACTTATTACTTCCATGCATGACATTGGTATATTAACAAAACAACAGTGTTGCAAAATTAGTAGATTTTCCACTAAAACTGGTGGTTCTAAACCTCCATTTGACAAAGCCAAGAAGAAGAAGAAAACCCATTTAGGTGCGTGTTCCAAAAAGAAACTCAAGCATTGATCTCTGCTTAAACATTACTTAAAACTAGTTTCAACCAATGAAATGGCTTGAAACGAGATTTAAGTAGAGCTTGAGTTTTGAGGCACGTTCTGTAATACGGACCTTAGTGGCGATATTCTTGCTTTTAGGGGTTGGTGGATTTTGTAGTGGTTTAATAAAATTCAATCACCTATTTTTAACTACTTTAATAATAGTACGATTTGCTTAGAGATTGGAAGGTAAATGCTGCAATGATTATGAAGTACCACCAGTAAGCGATGTTAATCAAATCTGCACCTAAGTATCATGTCAATCTAATACTGAAGATGATGACGGTGACAAAATCAATACATTTGAAGACGATTTAATTCAAAATATATAGCTTGTTATTTAATACCTTGTATGTCTATTTCCCTTTTACTGAATATGAAATTACCTAAAATGGTGTGTAATATGTTAATTATCTATTTTTTTATTTATAATGCATGTTTAAAGGACACTCATAAACAACCTTTATATATAATATGTTTTTATCTTTAAATTATAAACCAGTACTTGACAGCGATCCCGCCTGATAGTAAGCAGTGAAGCATCGCTCGGTAGAGCGCCTTAGTTTATTAAGAGTCTATTCACTCTAGCCTTGAAACCGCTCAAATTATAGTCCCACGGGTACACCGCCGCTGGCAAACTGTTCCAGCCCCTCAATGTACGTGGTATATAAGAGGAGGCGAAACGCTGCATCCTGATCGTAGTGATGTTAACAACGTCAGGGTAGAAACTCGCCGTACGACGGATCGTCCGATGGTGGAACGGAGATAGGGAATTAAATCATGTACCTAATTTCCTTGCACACCCAACAAAATGCATCCTGTAGAACACCGAAAGGCTGGCTACTCTACGCCTGTGCTCCAGGCTTTGGATACCGTTTTGATTTAAATCTTGGTCGTCAATTAGCCTCTTCGCACATCTCTCTCCTGAATAAACCTGCAATAAACGATTTGATTTGATTTGAATCTAAAGGAGCCAGATGCCATTTTGCAGCATCAACCCAAATGTGGCTGCAGTACTCCACACACGAACGGACCTGTACTTTGTACAACATTAGAAGTTGCTTTTGGTGTGAAGTACCGCCGGACCTTTGCGATAACGCCAAGTTTCTTGGCAGCCACCTGAACTTTGGACTCAATGAACCGCCCAAAGTTTAGGTTCCAAGAAATCTCAATTCCCAACAGCTGAAGGCGGTCGGTGCACTCTAAGGATACATTTCGAAAAGTAGGAGCCAAGGTAAACTGGCTTCTTTTGGCGATGAAAAGACACGCCTGTGTTTTGGCGGCATTGAATACTGACTTTGCCCCATTCAGAGACCGCCTGTAGTGCAACATTCGTACGCCCTAACATAGCCTCTCTTTCGGACCACTCTTACGTAACACAATAATTCTTTTAGTGGAAAATTTCGTGTTTTTGAGTAGGTATGGACCATGGAGTATTTTTTTTTGTGGTTTTATAAGTTGTATCTGGTGCCTCTGGTGGAAAGCTTGTATAACTGTTGGCAACACTATAAAACACCTGAAATTAGAGAAAGAGAATTGGCTTAAAGGTCTAGAAGCTAGAAACCGAGCCAGAAACATACAAAAAAAGAAATTAGGGAATTGTTTTGGTTGTGGCAATTTGGCGGGAATGTCAAGATGAGTGTCACGCTCATTTTTCATTGGACTTTTAAAATTATTTATAGTGTCGTTTACTAAATAAAAACGCGTGATTTATGTAGTAAAAAGTGCATTCAGTGAATAATTCAAAAAGAACAGTGAAATATTGTAGCATAGTGGCCTCATCATGTCTTTACGCTAAACCGCTCCTTATCGTTCAAACGCGTAAAACGAAAGGAGTTAGTTTAGGTTAAGTTATGCTAGGATAAGTTAGAATAAATTAGGATAAGTTAGGATAGATATTTATTAAAGAAAAAAAATTACTGAAGACTTGGCTGTATGGCGTACAATGCCTTTGCCTTTTCCATTCGCCCGAACGGAAAGAAATGAACCAAAAAAAAAAATTGTTTGGGTTGTGATCACAGACTAGTTGTGATTAGGCATGGGCGTTTTTGGTTTTGAACGCAAACTGATATTTATCCGATTTCAGATTTCAAAAACGATTTCAAAATCCGTTTTCAGAAATCTGATTTTCGTAGCGCCAAACCTCGCCAATTCGCTTGCGTACTTAGATTTCGATGAAATCAGATTTTCAACTTTTTGCTTTTTTTTTTGAATTTGCGCGGTTTTCATTCATGCTTTAATCTAGGCTTAGAACTAGCAGAAAAAACATATTTAAGATTACGCGTAAAAATTTTCTGGCGCATTTAAAAATCAGCAGATAATTTACAACAATTTTACTGACAATTATTTTTTTTGTTTACTTTATTTTTCCTTTTTTTCTAATTTAATTAATTAGGTATGTACCTAATTGTAACTTAAATATGTAAGTATACAATTCACTAAAAAATATTATTGTGTAATATGTCATAACTCACTTGTCACCAGGGTCAAAAATTACATACACAAACATTAGGCACTTCTTTCTAATTCCAAGAAATGTTGAGCCATAAACAAAAATACATGAACGTATAACCTCTGAAATCTAGTCTTAAAATACTTAGCAGTAAAGATGATATAGATCGCATTATAATATCCCTTAAATTTCCGAGAAGCGAGATCTAAATCACAAAATTCGCGCTATCTTGTTTACTCCGCTAAGTTACAATTAGTTAGAAAGAGAGAAAGCGAATTTCTAACAAAATCCAAACGCAAACTGACAGTTTTCGTTTGCTTGTGATTCCGAAGCGAAATCCAAATCAAAAATTCGCGCTATCTTTTTTACTCCCCTAAGTTACAATTAGTTAGAAAGAGAGAGAGCGAATTTCTAGGAGCGAAATCCAAATCACAAAATTCGCGCTATCTTTTTTACTCCGCTAAGTTACGTTTAGTTAGAAAGAGAGAAAGCGAATTTCTAACAAAATCGATTGGAGTCGATACGTTTGCGTTTGATTTGGTTTGGTGGTTAGATTTCAGAAATCCAATCTTCAAGTTTGAGAAATCGATACGAACTGATTTTTGTATGAAATCGGATTTTGAATTCGTTTTGATATATCGGTCTCATGCCTAGTTGTGATGTTGATACGCAAAGAGTTGATACGGGTGATAATATTACTTTAATAATTTAGATCATTATTTCAACGAAAGAATATCAATAATATTTTGATAACTACCTATTATAATGTCTAACATACGCTACAGTAATTTCGTTAAAGCTAGTTCTACTGAGCCTGAGCAAGATGTAAAAGTTGGACGAAACAGTGGAATGCTTAGTGGGGAGGAAGCACGAAAAATATATCTTGAAGAAGTAAAACACGCCAAAGAACCAAGACATACGAAGACGCCCCGTGTGGTAGAAAATAATCAAAATTACGTGAGACAACAACAACATGAATCACAACTGACAAACAAAGATTTATTTATAACAGTGCAAAACAATGATGTTGACACACTGAGTTGTGTTTTAGATAGAGATCCCGATAAGATAAATGTTCTTGACGAGTTTGGATGGAGCTTACTTATGATTGCCTGTCAGGCAGACTCAGCCGATGTTGTAAAACTGCTACTAAATAGAGATATTGACATGTCTGTAAGAGATAAAGCTGGAAATTCTGCTCGAAGCTTAGTGATTAAGAACAAAAATTATAAATTAGCAGATATTTTACTTAGTTACATCCACAAAGAAACACCAATAAACCAAAAACAGGCAAAGGCAAAAATGGCATTCAATGCTAAATCAAAAGAAGAGTATACATGTGAGATTTGTAATAAATCATTTCCTAACCGAGAAGAGCACTTATCTTCAACTATACATAATATTAGTGCAAGCAGAGGCAAGAAAATACCAGCAAACTATGTGTTGCCAGCATCAAACAGGGGATATCAGTTGATGATAAAAGGTGGATGGGACAGACAGTCTGGGCTGGGACGAGATGGCTCTGGAAAACTATACCCTATCAAAACTGTACAGAAGAAGGACAGGAAAGGTCTTGGACATGCAAAACAAAAATCTATTGACAAATCACAAGACAATGCTAAACATAAAAATAGAACCAAGTTGGCAAGAGACCATCGGAGTGACAAATCATTTGAAATAAAGTTTAGGCGAGAGTTTTATTGAAACAAGTTTTTTATTTCCTTATAATTATTACAACAAATATATATTTATATTTTGAGCTAGCTACATGCATAACAGATACTGTTGAGATAATTCAAAACAAGGTAAATAGAGAAAGTTATTGCCAAAAATATTGGCTTTGAATTTGATATAATCATAGATATCTATTTGTCTATTGAGATAACAATAGTGTCATAGTTGTCAACTTATTTATCTAAAGTTATAATAAATACCACTTGGATATAAATCCATTCTTGTAATGATAAAAAAAGTGATGTCAAATAAATATCAAGAGATAAACAAATGTAGGTAAAACAATAAAAATAATTGTTTGCAAAAATATATTTCATTTATTTACTTTGAAAGGCACTGCACATGTAATTTGTACAATGTTCAGATTACTTATAACAACCAGTAATAATTTTCCATTCCACACATTTCGTTAATGAGGCTTCTCAGAATTTATTTTGTGCACAGTTGAATAGAAATACTATAAAACTCTTTGTCATGTATTAAATTCCGTTTGGTATTTAAGAACATCAGCTATGATGATTCATACAAATATATTTGCTTCTCTGATCACTTATTCTTCTACAACTCTATTCTTGCTTAAAACTAACTATGATACAATATATTTTTCTATTGCATTGTTGATGCTTATCAAAGGTTAGGTGCAATCCAGTTGAGGAAATTGATTGCAAGTTCAAATCCTACAAAACAGGCTGCATTAGCCGGGAAGGCTCTGATCATGACGGGTGCCACACCCTTGTACAGGGCAGTCGGACCTTCTTTCTCCATCAACTGTTTGAATACATCCCTCATACCCCTAGGGTATGTTCCCTCTGGAGCTGTTTGCAGTCTACTCTTCAATACATCAGCCGGCATGCCTACCAGCCAGTTAGCTATTCCAGCACAACCACCGGCCACTATGGTTGCCATCATCTTTACTTTAGCACTGGCATCTTGAGGAACCAGCACTTCTTTTACCCATTCATAAGTCAGGAAGTACATACCACTGGCAGGTACATCCCTCAGTATTGTGGCCACACTGCCCTTGTATATGCTCCTCATTCCACCCTCTGTATATAGCTGCCTGGCACAATCAACCATGCCTGAGTATTTCTGTGGCACATTACCACCTTGTTGGATCTGAAGTAGACATTTGATGCGTTCCCCTGGTGCCATAATAAATGTAGTGAAAATACCAGAGAAAGCACCAGCAGCAAACAACTCAGGCTTGGTAAGAACTTGGTCTTCGTCTTTTTTAATTAATTTCTTGCCAAGCCCGAAACCAAAAAAACTAATGGCGAAAATTGGGGCCACTCCAGTGAGTGGGGCTGACATACCCTTGTAAAGGCCTCTGAAACCTTCCTTCTGAACGGTCTTCTTAAAGCAGTCATAAGTACCACCATATAAGGCAACTTCACCCTTTTGAGGCACGGGCATAGTCTGTAATCTTACTTTAATTGTGTCCATAGGGTGACCTGCTAGAACAGTGCACACACCACCAAAACCACCACTTAAAAAATATTTTACTGGGCTGCTGTTTTCCGACATTTTCGTTTCGTTAGTTCGTTCGGAGGAGAAAGGAAAGGTAACCTTATGAAACTCGTTTTCAATCACTACAATAAAATTTTATAATTAACAGTTGTCTTGTCTTGTCTAAAATGTCAAAGTCCAAACGAAATCCAAATGACTCGCGTTCCAGGTACCAATAAGTCCTCGTAGCGATCATTATTTGCATAGTTAAAATAAAGGCCCTCCTAGGGCTGCGACTGCTGCGAGGCTCCGAGAGGCAAAGCCGCTGGCTAATACACAAAAGCCTCGCGACGCTTATAGCTTTTAGTAGGGTTTTTAAGTGAACATTTCTTCTTCAATTACCTACATAATATTTTTACAACTTTCAAAATAAATTCGTTGACGTTGATTTTGACGCGACGTACTCTGTCATTTTGAGACTGTCACATGTCAGTGTCAATGTTTGTTTATTTGCATTGGTGCTCGAACTGCTCGAAGTCTTGTTCGTATTGCTTGTTAAGCTGCCAAGTGCCAACTGGTTCATAAATATATACAACTACCTTCTGATGCACGAATTAGGCTAACCTTCGATAATGTCGTGTTCGAAAGAAGAAATTGAAAGAAAGCGCCTGGCTGCGCTACAGAAACGACAAAACTTACTGTCTAATAGTAACTCTACTCAGTATACTCCTCCTAAATCAAATCCTCAAATCGGAAGTCCACAACCTTCGTCATCAAATGGTGGTTATAGGACTTTTAGTAATAACACCAATAGGAGTCATCCTTATAATAAACCTCTGGCGAGTAGGAGTAGTATAGAGAATCATGTCCCTGTTGATAAAGTGGTCAGTGGTACAGTGTACTTGATCTCCGAAGACAGATTTGAAGTGAATCCCTCAGAGTTTTGTGCACCTCTCATCAATATATTCAAGAGCTTGCCTTCTAAAAATTTTGGTAAGTTACTCTTCATTTACCTGAAATATATTTTATTGAATGACCTATAATATGATAGGAGATGATAATAGGTTTAAAAAAGCAATGATAAGATTTGATAATAATTCACACCTTAAATGCATATGCTTTAACCTTGGTCTTCAATAACAAAATATCAATAAACAAAAAATAATCCGTTATTTCAGATTCAAAATCAAAGCTGTGGAACTTCGCAATCACTGATTATCAGCAGCTGATGTCTAAAGTGGCACCTTTGGCACCACATATAGTGCTGGGTCCCATTCCACCATATGTATTGAGGGTAAACAAATATAAGTACTTATTAAATAGCTCTAAAAGTTAATCAATTAAGAATTTTTTGAAATATTTACAAGACAAATTCTATCAGTTTATATTCTTGAAATTCATAAAAAATACCAAAAAGTTTGCCTTTCTTTTTTCTTTGTTGTAAAGACAAATTCTCACCATAGAAATCAAATTCAAACTTACGAACAATTTACAACAATAATGTTTTAACCTGTCTAGTTGTCATCAACTGTTTGTTTATAAATGTACATTATTTATTAATATTGTATATGTCGCCACCGTGGTGATAATTAGGTATTGAGGGAGAATGCCACAGACCCCAGCAGCGTCGACTTGGACCCCATCGAAAACACTTTAAGACATAAACTCTTGCCATTCCAGCAAGATGGAGTCAGGTAAATGTCACTAAAAATATTTTTTATTTTTTGTTTATTAATAATTATTATTACAATTGGTCAGGGAGGCATTCAATAATACTTAAGAAATGATGTATGTGAGGTACAGGTCCAGTGACAAGGGGACGGGGTCATCTCCTGCGAAGCAGTAATGCAAGCAAAGGAGATGGCCGAGAGGGACAGAGAGGCACAGAGTTCTCTCCCTTCCCAGCTACGGCGCGGGGGTCACCATCGCAGGGTTAAGGCCGACCTACTGCCTCCATGATAATGGCCGATGGGCGAAGGATCCGTGGAGTTCAACGTCTGACACATGGCCGAATTAACATTGTGACGCATTCGCACACTCCACCCAGATAAGGAGAGCAGTCGTTGAGGGCTGCTCGCCCTAGAAGAGGCCTGCCGGGGGTTTCGTAGAATACCCCAAAAAGGCAGGTGACGAACACATAGGTGATTTTTAGCCAGTAAGAGCCCTGCACTCCTCTCCGCGTCCCCGAGCGGAGGATAGTTCATGAGAATTTTTGTGGTACGGTGTGGTAGTGTGGGTGTGCGTATGCGTGTTGCGTGTTTGTAGTAATTCTGTGAATATAGTAAATCTATAATATTATTTGGATATTGCTGACATCATGCCGGAACACAACGAATCGCTTGGTGGCAAGACTTTGTCTGGTGGGTGGTAACTTGTGCCGGCAGCCTCAATACATCTCTAACCTTCCCTTAGATTCGGTATATCCCGGCGGGGTCGCTGCATGATAGCAGATGACATGGGACTGGGGAAGACGTTCCAAGCGCTCGCCATCGCCAGTTACTACCGACACAACTGGCCTCTGCTCATAGTCACAACATCCTCAATGAGGTGAGCAACGAGATAATATTTTCATTATAACAAGCAAATTTACTAAATAACAGTGTGGCTACCATGAGTTTTCATTACGAGGCTCGATCATACGCATCGCGCGTTTGGCGTTCTCCAATCGATGAGTCAATCGCAGTCGATATATCCTTACTTAATCCATACTAATATTATAAATTCGAAAGTAACTCTGTCTGTCTGTCTGTTACGCTTTCCCGCCTAAACCTCTCAACCGATTTTGTTGAAATTTGGCACAGACAATCTTTAGACCCTGAGAAAGAACATAGGCTACCTTTTATCCCGGAAAAATTGGATGTTCCCGAGGGAAATCTAAAAAGCGCGATATAACCGAACTCCACGCGGGCGAAGCCGCGGGCGGAAAGCTAGTATTATAAATAGGAAAGTGAGTTTGTTTGTTCCGCTATCACGCCGTAACTACTGAACCGATTGCTTTAATATTGCAGACATAAAGATAGTAGTCCGGATTAAATAATAGAGTACTTTTTATCACGGAAAAATTGATATTCCTATGGGAAATCTAAAAAAACGCGATATTACCGAAGTCCACGCGGGCGAAGCCGCGGGCGGAAAGCTAGTCTTAAATAATTTCATTGCTGTTGTATTTTTTTGTGTTCATTACTATACAATGTATTGTATAAAGTCATGTGTTTTTTGCCCCGTGTGGTACCGGGCCTAGAATTGTACCAACCCATATCCTCCCGTGGGTGTCGTAAGAGGCGACTAAGGGAAATCACCAGGGCAGCGGGCAGCAGCGCTTCTCCTGTGTAATATCAAATCACTGCGATCCCCAACCCGCCTGCCAAGCGTGGGGATTATGGCAAACCCCCCCAATGATGCACACGATACAGCCCAGGCCCCTAGTCCCCGGCAGCTCCGCTATTCCAGTCTACGGTAGCGGACTCGGTTACGGCGGAGCAAGGGGTGCTAAGAATCTCCGGCAGAGGTCCGGCTACCATCACAAACGACGACCTTTGGCCCTGGCAACATTTAACACGCGCACACTACGGACCGATGAGAAGATTGTCGAACTGGAGGAAGAACTGAGCCGGTTGCGCTGGGACATTGTGGGGTTATCTGAAGTCCGAAGAGAGGGAGAGGACTCGATAATCCTGAAGTCTGGCAACCTGCTCTATTTCCGGGAAGGCGACCAGCTGTCCCAGGGTGGTGTCGGGTTTATTGTCCACAAGTCCCTCTTGAACAACGTGGTTAAAGTCGGGAGCCTTTCGACTCGGGTGGCGTACCTTGTACTGAAAATAACAAAACGATATTCGTTAAAGGTTATACAGGTCTACGCCCCGACGTCTAAACACTCTGACGATGAGGTGGAGGCCATGTATGAGGACGTCAGTAGAGCCATACATTCCTCCAGAACCCACTACACCGTTGTCATGGGGGACTTTAACGCTAAACTGGGCATGCGAGAGGCGGACGAGACGAAAGTGGGGCAATTTGGAGTTGGAAATCGGAATCCCAGAGGTCAGATGCTAATGGATTTCATGGAAAGGGAAGGACTCTTTGCGATGAATTCTTTTTTCAGGAAACCATTGCACCGCAAGTGGACCTGGCTCAGCCCCGATGGTCAGACCAAAACGAGATAGACTTCATAATGTCAACGAGAAGGCAAGTGTTCAACGATGTCTCCGTGATCCATGCGGTAAAAACCGGGAGTGATCACCGTATTGTTAGAGGCATCTTGAACCTCAACATTAGGCTCGAACGCTCTCGACTTATGAAGTCTACGCTCCGTCCAGCTTCAACACAACTCCAAAACCCCGAGAGCTTTCAGATCGAACTACAAAACCGCTTCGAATGCCTCGGTGAATGCGTAGATGTGGACGACTACAACAACAGGTTTGTGGAAACTCTCCAAACGGAAGGGTCTAAGTTCTACAAAACCCTCCGTTCAAAAAGACAGAAGAAGATTTCCGGTCCCACCCGCCGGCTAATGGAAGAAAGACGGGAGGTGATCTTAAAATCCCCTGATGACGCTTCGCGCATCAGATGCCTTAACAGACAGATCTCAAAGTCTCTGACTCGCGATATACGCCAATTTAATACAAATTGTATTAAAGAGGCCATCGAGCGGAACAAAGGCTCCAAAGTGTTCGCACGAGAATTGTCTGTTGGACAGAGTCTACTTGCGAAGCTGAAGACTGGGGATGGTAGGATCGTCACTTCCAAGCCCGAGCTTTTGGGTGGGATCGAGAAATTCTACGGAGAGTTATACACATCAACACACGCACCTGTTGTAAGCCTGGCTAATGATCCTAGAGCCAGACTAACCAGACACTACACCGACGATATCCCGGACGTCAGCCTGTACGAGATTGGTATGGCCCTGAAACAGCTCAAGAACGATAAGGCGGCTGGAGATGATGGAATTACGGCTGAGCTTCTGAAAGCGGGTGGAAAACCGGTTCTTAAAGCGCTTCAGAAGCTATTTAATTCCGTCATTCTTAAAGGCGAAACGCCTAAGGCGTGGCACAGGAGCGTGGTGGTTTTATTTTTCAAAAAAGGTGACAATACCCTCCTGAAAAACTACAGACCGATATCCCTCCTGAGCCATGTCTACAAGCTGTTTTCTAGGGTCATCACGAATCGTCTCGCTCGCAGGTTTGACGACTTCCAGCCTCCCGAACAAGCAGGCTTCCGAAAAGGCTTTGGCACCATAGACCACATTCATACGCTGCGGCAAGTTATACAGAAGTCCGAGGAGTATAACAAACCACTATGCTTGGCGTTTGTGGACTATGAGAAGGCCTTCGATTCGATTGAGACTTAGGCGGTGCTACAGTCTCTCCAGCGGTGCCAAATTGACCATCGATACATTGAGGTGATAAAGTGTTTGTACAAAAATGCCACCATGTCAGTCCGTCTCCAGGATCAGGACTCGAAACCGATCCAACTGCAGCGTGGAGTGAGACAAGGAAATGTCATATCTCCTAAATTGTTCACTGCTGCGTTGGAAGATGTCTTTAAGCTCCTGGACTGAAAGGACTTGGCATCAACATCAACGGCGAGTACATCACTAATCTCCGTTTCGCAGATGATATCGTGGTCATGGCTGAGACCCTGGAAGACTTGGGCAAAATGCTCAATGACCTCAGCAGAGCTTCCCAACAAGTGGGTCTAAAAATGAACATGGATAAGAAGAAGATCATGTCGAACTCTCATGTCGCACTCACTCCAATTGCAGTTGGTTGCTCTGCACTCGAAGTTGTTGACGAGTATATATACCTGGGACAGAAAGTCCAACTAGGTAGGTCCAACTTCGAGAAAGAGGTGTCTCGGCGAATCCAGCTCGGTTGGGCAGCGTTTGGGAAGCTACGCTACATCTTCTCGTCGTCCAAGATACCACAGTGTCTCAAGACGAAAGTCTTTGACCAGTGTGTGTTGCCAGTGATGACTTACGGAACTGAAACGTGGTCGTTCACAATGGGCCTCATACGAAGGCTCAGAGTCACACAAAGGGCAATGGAAAGAGCTATGCTAGGAGTTTCTCTGCGTGATCGAATCAGAAATGAGGAGATCCGCAGAAGAACCAAAGTCACTGACATAGCTCTGCGAGTCGCTAAACTTAAGTGGCAGTGGGCAGGGCACATTGCTCGTAGAACCGATGGCCGATGGGGCAGCAAGGTTCTGGAGTGGCGGCCACGTACTGGAAGACGCAGCGTAGGGAGACCCCAACAAGGTGGACCGATGACCTGGTGAAGGTCGCGGGAAGCCGATGGATGCGGGCAGCACAAGACCGGTCATCGTGGAAAGCCTTGGGGGAGGCCTTTGTCCAGCAGTGGACATCTATAGGCTGAGGAAGATGTGTTTTTTTAAATGAACGGACAGCTGTGCTGCTGGGGAATTTGTTCCGCTACTTCTTCCCAGCGAAAGCACTAAGGAAGTGGGCGTTTTGAGAGACTGTCTTGTGTAATACTAGCTATGCGCCCGCGGCTTCGCCCGCGTCGTGTTCAGTTATATCGCGCTTTTTAGATATCCCTCGGGAATGTCAATTTTTTCTGCGAAAAAAGTACCTACCCTATTATTTAATTTATTTATTTATTTAATGACTATGGACAACTTACAGCTAAAACAAACAGGATAAAAAAAGATGTATGTCAGACTGACAGCCAATTACAAGTCATCACTTATAAAAAACAGGTTGTAAAGAGATAGTGTGGACAACACAACACAGCTACCTAGCTTATAAAAATAAAAAATAATAAAAACAAAGACCACAAAAAAAAAAGAAAACAGAAATTAAAAAACAATCAATATAACATTACAGTCTATGTTACACTCAAAGAAAACAATGCTAAAAAATAATAAAAAAAATACCTAACACACATAAAAGCCTCAAACAAAAAAGCTACGGCTCATGCACTTTCTGGCTGAGGAGACACTCGTTGAAAAGGTATCGAAATCATGCTGTTTACACATGTCATTAAAGGTTCGACTTGCTCGCACTGTAAATGAATTTTTTCTATAATTTGTACAGGTTAATGGAACACGCAAAGGTGCATTCCATCGCTTTGACCTTCCGGCAACGTTAAAATAAAATTTTGACAGAATATCGGAACTATTAATGGAATTATTGAAAATTTTAAATAATTTCATACAATCAGATATTGCTCGCCGATTACTTAGGGGTAATATATGACACCTCTTACAGAGCTTAACGTAATCTTCAGACCGGTATGGCACTTTCTGGTGATAACACAAGTACTTGATAAACCTTCTCTGAATGCTCTCGATACGATCAATATACTTGTGATAACAGGGATTCCAGATTTCACAAGCATATTCCAAGTGGCTTCTAACAAAAGTACAGTAAAGGATTTTCAGAGTTTTAGCCTGAGTGAAGCACTTGGACAGCCGCATTATGAAACCTAGGGCTTTAGATGCTTTGGCGACTATGGCATCAACATGAACTTCGAATGTAAGCTTAGAATCGTGATATACACCCAGATCACGGATGCAATTCGTCCTAGGTAGCAATTGATCACCTAAGAAATACGATGATGGTATGATTGTGCGC
Source organism: Sesamia nonagrioides (assembly GCA_017933935.1). NCBI lineage: Eukaryota > Metazoa > Arthropoda > Insecta > Lepidoptera > Noctuidae > Sesamia > Sesamia nonagrioides. The sequence goes on along the minus strand of JADWQK010000962.1, from coordinate 35,301 downwards.
TTACGAGAATATGTCAGAACCGAACATTTAGAGGGGTTGAGATCAAGCTTATTCACACGACAATAAGCCTCCAGACGACGTAAATCATCCTGAAGTGCAATCACGTCCGCATGTGAAGATATCGTGGAATAAATTTTCATATCATCAGCATAACACAGCAGTTTGGATAAAGTCAAGCAAGAGCTGATGTCGTTAATATAAATAATGAAAAGTAATGGACCTAGCAATGAACCCTGGGGGACTCCACTGGAGACAGGCACCCAACTGGACATATAATTGCTTAATACTACTGCCTGGGACCTGTTTTCCAGATAAGAAGAAAACCACCTGAGTAAATCACGTCGTATTCCTATACCATATAACTTGGATAGTAAGATGTTGTGATCAAACGGTTTAATACGGACTTCTAAGTTTACATCTGCAAAATTTCAAAGCAATCGGTTCAGTAGTTACGGCGTGAGAGCGAAACAAACAAATAAACTCAATTTCCCATATGTTAGTAAGGATTGACGTTCAAAACGTGCTGATTCTCAGCCTAATTTGAATAATTGACTTGATTTTGATCGAGTCTTCGTACCTAATGAAAGCTCATGGTAGTCACACTGTTCGTAAATTTGGTTGCCTGAGTTGGTTCATGAAAACATAGGTAAAAGAAAAAACCGGCTTAGTAATCGTTAAACTGTTCTTTTATTAAATTATATTATTTATCCACCATTAATGTCTTATAACTTGGGTAGTTTATAAAATAATATTGCGACATATGCTTCAAAAATTTAAACAAATTGGATTTAAGTATGTAAAAATAACTTTAATTCCGTCACAACAGAGTTCAGTTTTCGCTACATACAATAAACTTCAGTTAACAACAATATAAGTAACTATTTCAATAATGCTAGTCACCCTGAAACCAACTTAATAACCATCAAAATAAATTCGATATTTTTTTGACTTGAAATAACATCAATTCGAAACATATGGAATAGAATTTATCTTAGTTAGGTATAGGTATGTATAATAACGAAGAGAGGCGTTTAGGTCTGGTAGTGGGACACAAACAAGTTAAAAAGAAATAAACTTGAACACACATACGTCTTTGGAACAACCCAAGATGAGGCTTTGGCCTTACTTATTAGGTATACAAATAAGTTTCTCTCGTTTTTTGAACATGCGGACGAGCATTATCATGTAGGGGAATAATTTTGTCATGTCTGGTACTGTAATGGACACTTTTTTCCTCGCCCTTCTATTTTCCTCCAATTCCGTGTCTTCGTACGGTCGTCCACTACGTTCTTTATCTTCTACATCAAAGTCACAGTTTCTAAACTTTTGAAACCACTCACGACAACTTTTCTCGCTTAAAGCAGCTTCATCATAAGCTTCGACTAGGGTTGCCAGACCGCCGGGAAATCCGGGATTGTCCCGGAATCTTGCCTCTTGTCCCGGAATGAGCGGTAATTGTCCCGGATTTTAAAAAGTTATTAATTTTGTAACAGTTGTTAGAGAAAGATTTTACGAGTGTCCGGATTTGGAATGAGTTTCTTTTTTTTAAGCGTTATTTTTCCGACTGTCCCGGATTTGATTTCGAATGACTTTTTTTTTTTTTATTTATTTATTCTTTCATTTAGTCTGTGTAGGACTGTCCCGGATTTGATTTCGAATGACCTTTTTTTTAGACGTTCTTTCCGAGTGTCTCTGTCGACGACTGTCCCGGATTTGGTAACTTCCTATCTGGCAACCCTAGCTTCGACTAGCAATCGATGGGCCTCAGCTGCAGATTTCATCAAATTAAGGAAGTAAATCAAAAGTTCCCGCAAATGACGCTTATTCGGCACAAAACTTGACATTTTTGCACAAAAAGTAATATGTGGTACTGGTACAGAGTCACTAATACAAGTGTATTTTTTTCCAGATGTCCGAACTTACGATATGACATTGTACGGACGACATCAGGTCAAGCTACACCTGTCAGATGTTCCCAATCAACCTTGAGCCTTAATGCTTTGTATATAAAGTTGAAAATCTAATAAGGAAATCTGACAGATTGTAGTAGCTTGATGTGCTTTCGTCTGTACATCTGACAATTTCAACGTAACCTATTAGTGACATCTTTTGGAAAGAACAATATAATACTAACGACGAAATGTAATTCTTGTTTAAAATCTTAGACTACCCAAAGGGAGAATAAAAAAAAACTTTGGGACAAAAAAAGTACACAGACTGAATAAAAATAATGCAATTTATTTAGTTCAAGTATTCCCACCCTCTGATTATATAAATAAATAACTTACAGGGATACATGGCAAAGCAAGATACTAGAGCTGTTACCTTCAGTACCAATGATGAACATAGCAACGCTTACAAGTGGAAAGGATACCCAATTTGTTGCTGATAAGCAGGTCAGTATTATACCGCACCCACTCCAGTTCTAGTTGGTTGCTCGATCTGCACTCGAAGTAGTTGACGAGTACTATTTTATATACCTGGGACAAACAGTCCAAGTAGGTAGGGGAATCCAGCTCGGCTAGGCAGCGTTCAGGAAGCTACGCTACATCATCTCATCGTCCAAGATACCACAGTGTCTCAGGACTAAAGTCTTTGACAAGTGTGTGTTGCCAGGGACACGGCACTGAAACGTGGTCGCTCACAATGGGCCTCTTACGAAGGCTCAAGGTTACACAAAGGGGGGATGGAAAGAGCTATGCTCGGAGTTTCTCTGCGTGATCGAGTAAAAAATGAGGAGATCCATAGAAAAACCAAAGTCATCGACATAGCTCTTGAATCGCTCAAAGTGGCAGTGGGCGGGGCACATTGCTCGTAGATCGCCGATGGGGCAGTAAGGTTTTGGAGTGGCGGTCACGTACTGGAAGACTCAGCGTAGGGAGGCCCCCAAAAACATGGACTCATGACTTGATGAAGGTTGCGGGGAGCCGGATGGATGCGGGCAGCACAAGACCGGTCATTGTGGAAAGCCTTGGGGGTGGCCTTTGTCCAGCAGTGGACCTCTATAGGCTAAGAAAAATAATATAGGTATTCTAATAACACAGTAGACGCGGCCGCAGCGCAAGGTGGCAAGTGCACAGTGCAAGTATTTGGTTGCATGAATATGAACATTTGCACTGGTCTAGTCGTGCCTCGGAAAGCACGTTAAGCCGTTGGTCCCGGTTGCCATACGAACTTCTAGTGGCAGTCGTTACGTGTTGTTGGAACCCTCAAAAGTCCAACAATTGGTCTAACTGCAATGCTTCGATGTCGCCTTCGGGTTGTGGAGGTCAGACGGCACTCGCTTCACGGAAAATGTCGAAGTTTAGCCATATCAGCAGTTGGACTGGTAAAGCAGACCCCAGACTCCAAAGCTGAAAAGGCTTCGGATGCGACTGGGATTAACGCTGGGATGATGATTTATATTATGTCATTCATTATCATGTATATACATCACATCCGTTTGCCCAACTGTTTTGCTACCCAATCACAAAAAAAAAATCAACAAGTAAGCACCCATACAATTTTTATATGTATTAATAGCGATGTGGCTATTAATACTTTGCACCATCAATGCACTACAAGTAACTACAGAAATGTGTGTAGCAGATCGATTCTGTAAAAATTTCCAAAGCTAGGTGAGTTTAGAGTGAGTTTTCAATTGTGTCAATCCCCTAGCATCATTTGGAGAGAGCTCACTCCACGATCATTTCACCAAGTTTTCACAGTGAGTCGTGGTGGCCTAGTGGTTAAAACACCAGCCTCTCAAGTATGAGTGTGCGGGTTCGTTTCCAGGTCAGGCAAGTCCCAATGTAACTTTTCTAAGTTATATCTACAGTAAGGGTCAAAAGTTACCACTTTTGACACTTATTGTTAATGCAATAAAGTTCAAAAGTGGTAATCCACTTTTGGCCCTTACCTGTTACTTCTAAGTATCTTGGACACCAATGACTGATTAAAAGGTGAAGGAAAACATCTTGAGGAAAACTGGACTTTAAGTCTGAAATCGCCAAACCGCATTGAGCAAGCGTGGTAATTACGCTCAATCCTTCTCTGTATGAGAGGAAACCTGTGCCCAGCAGTGGGATGATAAAAGTTTGATGATGATTTCACAGTGAGGTAGTTACGGATAGCTTTAAAGGACGAGTAGGTTTAAGGGATCAAGTTTAACACATACTTAAATGTTGTATTGTTTCAGACCGAGGTTGTGATAGTAAGCTACAAAATCACCAGCATGTACACAGATCTACTAAAGAGTAAAAAGTTTGGAGTAGTTATTATAGTAAGTAACTACATATGTTTACAAGTGGCAAGTATAGTTTGACTACAATTTAAGTGTCTTCAAAGCTAGAGTGAATAGGTTTTTAATAAACAGGTCCGTTCGTGTGTGGAGTACTGCAGCAGCCACATTTGGGCTGGTGCTGCCAAGTGTCACCTGGCCACTTTGGATTCAGTGGAGAGAGGTGCAAAGAGGCTGATTGGTGACCCTGATCTAACTCGAGTTGGTCTCCAAAGCCTAGAGCACAGGCGTAGAGTAGCCAGCCTTTCGGTGTTCTATAGGATGCATTTCGGGGAGCGTGCGATGGAATTGCATGATTTAATTCCCCCATGCTGGTTTCCACCCTTACGTTGTTAACACCACTACGATCCGGACGAAGCGTTTCGCCTCCTCCTTTATACCGCGTACATCGAGGGACTGGAATAATTTGCCAGCGGAGGTGTTTCCGTCGGACTACAATTTGAGTGTCTTCAAGGCTAGAGTAAATAGGCTCTTAATAAACTAGTGCGCTTTACCATCAACGATTGCGTCACTGCTTACCATCAGGCAGGATTGCGGTCAAGCGCTAGTATATAATATATATTAAAAAAAAAAAAAAAAACTAGCGGGCTTTACCATCAACGACTGCATCACTGCCTAGCATCAGGCGGGATTGCGGTCAAGCAGTATTTTACCTACATTATAAAAAAAACCTTGTTATATTTCAGGATGAGTCTCACTACCTAAAGTCACACAAAGCTCAGTGCACAATAGCCTTAAGCAGCATCACACGACAATGTCAACGTGCTATCCTACTGAGTGGTACGCCGGCACTTAGCCGGCCAGCAGAGTTGTACACTCAGCTGACGTTGATAGAGCCCGGCCTCTTCCCATCCTACACTGAGTATGGTAAGTATACAAAGAATATAAATAAAGAAAACTTTTTGCCTCACTAGGAATTGCTCCGGTATCGTGGGGACGTTAGCAAACATATTGTTACGGGCTAGGGGTACTAAAACGCCGGTTAAGGGTTACGAAGTTTATTAGCAACGAAGGTACAGTCGTTTGTAGGCAATGACAAGTAGAATGTCGCTGACGTTGCACCGAGTAAGTAAGACACTTACGTCCACGAAGTCTGTATTGTAAACACCCAATAACGCTATAGATGTTACTTCACGCAGTACTCACAGTTCTCGTTACAGTTGTCGCAGTAGGTATTCTCAAAGATCGCTTCTTAACTGTTGCTGTTTTCGTATCGCTAGTCGAGTGTAGACTGACTCTGCGCCGGCGTCACGGCGCTACATATAGGCCAGCTGATCGAACATTCCAGATTCCTCTAGACGTAATAATAATACTGCATAACTTCGAGGTCACCGGCCAAGTAAGTACCTACGATAATTCCCGGAAACGGGTTTCTAGAAATTTCGATGGCGACACTTTGTTGACAAAACTGTTGAGACCTGTACCATTCGATAGGCCGTCCTAAGTCTAGCAATGCGTTTTATTATTGTACCTAGAAATTGTCTAGATCTGGGGAAATAGGACTTAAAAGTGACACACTGCATGTCACGCGATATTGAACCTTATGCCATCGACATAAGGTCCATTCGTAACAATATAACTCACATACACAAACATCCACACCCGAAACAAATGCCTATAGGCCATACAAATATTCGCAGCATCGTCGGTCGTGTTGTTGGGTTTAACAATGCATCACCTCGCTCAACTGCCGTCTTTCATCCTTCCTATTCACTCAGTTTTTTTTATAGTGAAAAAAGTAAAAAAAGTAATAATAATAATCTTATGGGAATAATTTTCAGGTAAGAGATACTGCAACGGCAAACAGACCAACTTCGGGTGGGACATGACGGGGCAGTCCAACCTGCCAGAGCTGCAGGTCTTACTGCAGAAGCGGTTCCTCATCAGAAGGACTAAGGAACAGGTGCTCACTGAGTTGGAAGAAAAGACCAGGTAAGATATGCTACAATTTATACAGAAAAATCTAGTTTGGTCCCAAGTATACCATGTTGGGATATTTGTAAAGCCACTAGTTGCGCCTCGGGGTTTCACCCCGCATAGTTTTCGATCCCGTAGGATTATAAATAAAAAGTATCCTGGTTGTAATCATCTGTGTACCAAATTCCAATTAAATCGGCGCACAGGCAACTGAAGAAACAAGGGTGGGTTTTAGTCAGCAAAAGTCGGACACGCCCTTCCACTCCGCCCAGAGCGTGACTCACGCTCTGGGGCATTTGATGGTTTCCGCAAAAAATATCAATTGCAATTGTGGCGGCAACGTGCCTACTAAGAAATATTTTAAACAAGATTGAAGTGACTGTATTTAGGATAGCAATATATTAGAAACTATAAGCAACTATATGTGATAGAATGATGCCTTCGGAGAATATCTCTCTGATTAACGTGCTAAAAGCGGTAAACCACTTACCTCCAACCTTCAGATGCGGAGTGCATAGACCACCAGACCAGATCACGAGAAGGCGCACGTCGACACAATTCACTGGCAGACTCCCTAACTTTATTAATTTTGAATTTTAAGACCTAAATCCCCCCGGGGTTACTTTAAATACTTAAAACTAATTAAATTTTGTGACATAAAAGATTGTGGCCATGACTCGCTAGGTTGCCAGTTTCAAAGGAACTCCGCTTGCTACGTTGTACGGTCGACGGAAGAATGCGGTCCCACTTTGTCCGCGTTCCGTTTAAGTTTTTGGCAGCGTTCACCGGCGATAAACACAAAAATCAGGGGAGATATTCAACAGCAATTATTCAATTTTTACGCGATGGATACATATTTTTGCGCAAATTCATCGTTCACTCAACGCAAATATAGCTAATGTTACTACAATAGCAAATGAATACAATTGATCGCTTCGAGACCTTTTAATGTAACAAGTTTTTTTTACATCAGGTTTTTTCAAACTATTGGCTGAATTGAAAAACGTATCACGTCAAAACTTTACAGAGAGACAGTACTTCTAGATCAAACACTACTGAACCACAACCAGGAGACCGATAAAGGCCTGTCGGAAATGGCAGAGGCCTACAAGAGCAGCAGGTCTTCCGACAAGCACGCCGCACTCATCACGTACTTCAGCGAGTCCGCGAAAGTCAAAATACCGGCTATATGGTCAGTATGCCCATAATATGTCTACAAAGTATCGGCTATCTGGTCAGTATGCCCATAATAAGTCTACAAAGTATCGGTTATCTGGTAAGTATGCCCATAATAAGTCTACAAAGTATCGGCTATCTGGTAAGTATGCCCATAATAAGTCTACAAAGTATCGGCTATATACAACATGTAAATTAATTAACGCACTTCCTGAAAATAGTTTGATCAGAATCAGTTTATATCATTTTGAAAAAAAAACCTCTATTAAAAAATAAAAAAAATATATTGAAAAAAATACCTATATTAGGTAACTTTTTGTCCCAAAATTAATTAAAACTACGGAAATTATTGTCATATTAAACCTGTTGTTTGTAAAGATTTTTAAAAACGCAGTTTTATTTGTATTCACACAAATTTAATCATTCAGTACAAAATAAAGAAAAATAAACCTTGTTCCAAGAACATTAAGGTCTTCGTGCTCCAAGAATTGGTATAACAAATTTAATAAATTAATAACAATAAAGTTAATAACAATGCATGTACCTGTTAAATTATTAATTCAGTCATACACTGAATATGATTGACGGATATTATGATTATAACATAATATTCTACTTGGGGTGTTTGAGGGGTTGCGTTAATTACATTACATGTTGACAGAGACACACACACAGAGATTTCGGTAGTGTATGTATGTATACCCTACCCGAAATCTCTGTGCACGCCCCTGGAGGTAGGTAGACCTTTGGGGTCGCGGGCGCACAGAGCGGGGACTACACTTTAACTAACTGACCCCAGGGCGACAATAGCACAGTAGGTAAAGTGCTACCGTGCATAGCGAGAGTTAGGGGAGGGCCATTTAGAAACTCACAAGGCACATCCCTTAGGAGTTTCTAGTCCCCGCTCTGTGTGCCCGCGACCCCAAAGGTCCACCTACCTGATACCTCCTCGACGCCTCCTTCTCCGAACAGGATCAGCCCTCTCCAGATCATGTTCAGTATGTCTAGTATATCACTCAAATACAAAGCGCTTATGAGCAGCAAGTATGGACGACAGCAGGTCAAGCGACCCGAAACTGTCAAATATTCCCAATCAACCTTGAACCGTAACTCTTAGAGATAAAATTGGAAATCTAATAAAGAAATCTGACAGATTATAGTAGCTTGATGTGCTGTCGTCTGTACATAAATTGGTCCACTCATTATCTTCCAATCGAGTTTCAACCTTATCCCCTATATAATACATCATTATTTCCGCAGTAAATACATCCGCCAGCTGGTTGAGAGCGAGAAAACTCGCAAGTTCCTCGTGTTCGCTCACCACCGCTCGGTCATTGACTCCATATGCCTTACACTGGACGAAGCAGAAGTGCACTACATATCCATCGTTGGGTCTACACCTGCTAATACTAGGGCGGTTAGTATAACCCATAGAATAGCATACTCTTTATTATGTACATCATATAAATAACAGAACATAGATATGAACTTTGACAAAGGATGAAATAATGTATAAATCCGCAGGAGTTGGTAGACAAGTTCCAGCACACACCAACCTGCCGCTGTGCAGTGCTGTCCATCACCGCCGCTAACTCCGGCATCACGCTCACTGCAGCCGACCTCGTGCTGTTCGCTGAGTTGCATTGGAATCCCGGGGTGAGTTACAGGAGAACAGGGTCTAAAGTTCCCCCGAACTCACAGGCGACACACAGGTGACACACAGGTGATCTATGTAAAAAAAACCTGTCCGATCCGTGAAGATATTGTTAGGTATCGATAACTGATTCTACTAATGCCTACAAAGCCTCTCAGTCTTCTTTTTTAGTAATTAGGGGAGTTCATACATGTTCTACGAGATATCAATGGGCAGCTGCATAATATATAAAAGAAATAAGAGTGGTCCCAAAACACTGCCTTGTGGCAGTAATCTTAACTGTCCTAGGGGTGGAACTATTTTTTTTTCTTCTATATTATGAGAGCAAGTTCTACTAACTTCAGTTATTTGTGTTCTGTTATTACGATACGATTTAATTAAATCCAGAGCATTACCCCTTACTCCATATACATATTTCCAACTTGCTCAAAACTATCGCATGATTGACACACATAGTCAAATGCTTTGGTCATATCCATGAATAAAGCATAGACTGGCTGTTTACAATCAACTCGAGGGTACATCATACTTAAGAAGTCATAAATTAATTGACAAATTGTTTGTTACTATGATGATTATGTAAAATTTCATTTTTTATTTGGTCATGTGTTTACGTAACCTTTATTATCCTTATGGATCGGACGGGGTTTTCTTTACAAATTGTATAAGCTAGTTGTACGGTAAACTCTGCCTGCGAGATGTAATATCTGTGTGACGTCAGTAGGACGCGTTGTTCGCACATGGCTATCGCTACAGACGTTATGAGCGTTTCTGTAAAGATTTTGTTTGGTTTGTTGTTTGTATAATTTTAGCTTCTTCATTTGTAATAGAATAATTCTACCTTTGCCAAATTGGCAAATCATGCATACATATAGAATTTATTCCTGACCTACTCCGAAACAATAATCCAATACGAATATTGTAAATGGGAAAGTGTTTGTGCCTGTTTGTTTGTCCGTCTTTCACGGCAAAATGGAGAATTGACGTGTTTTTTTAAGTGGCGATAGTTAATGTGATGCAAAGTGACATAAACTACTTTCTGTCTCTTTCTAACCCGTCACTTCTCTAAACTGGGGGGTGTAAGTTTGTATGGAGCATACCCCAATTTCCAAGATAGAAAGCTAATAAAATTGGTATGCGGACTATTTGTGAATATATCTATCTGTGGAATTTAACGCGAGCGAAGCCGTGATTAGTTGAAGTGAGTAGCCGAAGATTGTTCGTTATAATAATAAGATTAAGCTATACTAGTCACTATAAAATCAACCTAGTGACCACTGCAATAAAATATATATTTGTTATCAGATTCTGACCCAGGCAGAGTCCCGCGCTCACCGCCTGGGACAGCAACGCGGCGTTTGTGTGCGGTACTTGCTGGCCGAGCGCACCGCAGACGACTACATGTGGCCCATGCTGCAGGGGAAACTTAACGTAAGTCATACATTCACACCGCCTGGGACAGCGGCACGGCGTGTGGGTGCGGGGTACCTGCTGGCCGAGCGCATTGTATCTTTCTTATCAGCTACTATCAAAGACCTCCATCACTTATACACAGAAATAAGTGTTACACGCGCGGCGAAGCTTGGATGTCATGCGGGAAGTCAAACACCTCACTCCCCCCTTCTGGTGGTCCCAAGGTGGCCCCCAGTGTCGGGCCGGCCACCAAATGGGGGTGCTAAAGCATCGATCGTTCTCGTCAGTAACCCCCGGCGTAGGTGTGAGATAGAACACGGTGTGGTTTTTAGTCAGTAAGGGTCTCATAGACCCCGTTGCCCACCCCAGGGCAGCGGACATCTATGAAAATTTTCAACCCTGACAAAGAAAAGCATAGACAGTAATATCGTTATCTGTAACTTGTAGTTACCGAGCTTGCTACCTAGTTCGTATGTCTACGTATAGATGTCGCTGAAATTAACAAAACGAAATATTGTTTCAGGTGCTCAACAATGTCGGATTAAGTAGAGATACATTTGAAGACACCACATTGAAACATCAGGTAAATATACACAAAGTTTTTAAGTTAAGTTTTCGAAGGATTTGGTAGGAAAAGGATTTTATTAATACAAGGTGGTCTTTATATCTCATAACACTGGGGTAGGTATGAGACCATAGCAAAGAATCCACTGGCATATTAATGATTTTTTTGAGTTACTTTGGAGTTCACTCTTCCTCCATAGAAAAAGGAGGGTCCTCCGACCAGACAGTTGTTGAGTCTGGCGGCCATTTGCCCGACGCTTGATGTCGAGAAGTTGTGCCGTGCAACTAGCATATCATCATCATCATCTCAGCGTTAATCCCAGTCGTATCCGAAGCTTTTCAGCATTGGAGTCTGGGGTCCGCTTTACCAGTCTAACTGCTGATATGGCTAAACTTCGACATTTTCCGTGAAGCGACTGCCGTCGCTTGATGACGAGAAGTTGTGCCGTGCAACTAGCATATATGTATAAAATATGTAAAGAAAACCCCGTCCGACCTAAAAGGATAATAGAGGTTAGGTATACACATGACCAAATAAAATATGAACTTTTACATAATCATCATAGTAACAATACTAATGAATTATGAAATAATCTTTTTTTACACGAATTAATTCCAACTTCCCCAAAATTTAGTATTTAAAAAAAAGTGACTACACCATTTTAGACAGTATTATTATGAGTGATGCGTACACGTGCCGCGTACCCTGCCCCCTTCGCCCGCGCATGTATGCCTACCGTGTTGCCTACCGCACATGTATTAAGTTACCTCGCTTTTTCGAAATAATATTTATTTTTAGAGGTATTTTTAAGTTTAGCTCGGCTGTGTAGGCATTAGGAGAATCAGTTTCTTTACATATTGGGTTTTCTTTGTATATGCTAGTTGCACGGTAAATTCTGCTTGTGAGATGTACGATTAGTGTGACGTCATTACGATGCGTTTCTCGCATGGCGTTTGTAGATAGATACCGCTATAATATAAAATATTTCGACGAAGTCATGATTGTTAATGTTTTCTTAAGTTTTATATCTTCGAAGCTATGTATTTTTGGACCACATTTTTCAAGACATTTTTACATATAAAATGGGATATCAAAAAAAAAAACATGTTGAATAAATAATACTAATTTATAATTTAAAAGTCTGTAAATAATCACACATTTATCATACAAACTCATCTTTGTAGGAAAGTAAAAACACCATTTCCCAGTACCTAACACCAAGTGATATACCAAAAAATAAAAACGATTACATCCCGGGAACCAATATAAGGAAAGATTCCATCAAAGCGGAGTCGTCGACTGAACAGAATGATGGAAACAAACAGTCCTCGAGTAGCAACAGTGATGACGCTGACAAGTCCTTCTTAGATGATGATGAGGATGATGAGCTGCTCGCCAACCTGGATATATGAATAAGTATTTGTGATATTTATAAAAGTTTTCGTATTTATTTGCTGTTTTATTTAAACGGGTATTCATCAGCACTGTAACCCCCTTATTCTTATACGATGTTTAAAGTTAACTAGTGATTAGCGATTCTTTAACCATACCTTTAATCGTCGTTTATGAATAAACCCCTTAAACACTGGTGTGTTTATTTATAAACGATGATTAAAGTTACACGGTTAGCGCAGTGGTTAAGCTATTAACTGCTGCGCTGCGTGTCGCGGGTTCGATTCCCGCACGGAACAAATATTTGTATGACTTACAAGTATTTCTTCCGGGTCTGGCTGCTTGTGTACGTGAGCATGGGCGTACCCAGAGGAGGGGGGAGGCAGCTGCCCCTCCCCCCCACAGGTAATCTCGCAGAACATAATGATAACTTTTATAAATACACTACCCAGTAGACACTAACATGTGTAATTGCCAAAATACCGCGTGCGACTATAGCTAACAAAGATTACCCACTCCAAAAATTTTACTTGTCCCCTTTAGGCTTGACTTGCCTTCCCCTAGGCCTGACTTGGCCCCCACCTATGCCATATGCTGAGTACGCCCATGTATGTCAGTTTATATGTTTGTAATCGCACCCACGATAGAGGAGAAATTCTTAGTGTGAAGGAAAGATTTTTTTTTTCAATAGGAATGGTTAACCTACCAACTTACAATTGTGTCAGCTTATCCGCGGGCTTTGTGATGATTTCTACAGTCCCCCCAGTATCGGAACTTAACGCGTGGGTCCCTCTTAGATGAGCAGTGCAGCACACAGAAGTTGGCGTAAGTTCTGTTATTGCTGTCGCAAACTGGCTTGTGGATCGCTGCGCATATGCATTTTTTACTGGCTCTGGTCGGCTTCACGACATTTTGACTTTTCCTGTGAGGAGGATGCGCTAGGGTAACCAGGGTAGGACACGGCGCAGCACACGTTCTCTGAGTGTGTAGCTTGGGAGGAGCAGCGCCGTGTCCTCACAAATGAAGTAGGAGGAGACCTAACGCTGCCGGCAGTAGTGCGGAGAATGGTCGGTAGCGCAGAGTCGAGGGACGCGGTGGTGTCCTTCTGCGAGGACGTGATGTCGCAGAAGGAAGCTGCGCAACGGGAGAGGGAGATCTCAACACCCTTCCCGGGCCGCAGAAGACACACCGGGCGCCGAAGAAGGGCGGATAACGCCCTCTTCCGCCCCCATGAATGGGTCCAGGGGCGAGGGACATGGGGAAGTTCCCGCCCCCTATTCGATGGACCCCGAGGCGGAGGCGCGCGCGAATCTCGGCGCGCGCCTCTGAGGCGATGCACGGGGTAGTTTAACTACTACCCCGTGCAGGAGAGGAGGCCCGGACAGACCGAGCCAGCACGAGGGTGTGGGGCCGTGGAAGAATTTAGACTCCCGCGGCCCAACGCGCGCACGTGATAGAAAAAAAAAATAAAAAAAGGGTAACCAGGGTAATTCAAATTTAATCTAAATGTGATTTACAGAAGTAACAGAAATGTATGTTTGTGTATGATGTGTAATGTGTGTGTATGTGTAATGTGTATGTATGTGTTGTGTATGTATGTGTTATGTATGGATGTGTTATGTATGGATGTGTAATGTGTATGTTTGTGTAATGTGTATGTAAGTATAATGTGTATGTACATACAACGTTATTTTTTGTATATGCGAAACCCGAAACACATGTCCAGTATTTTTAAGTAAAGAATCTATGTATAAAATTTCAAAAAGCTGTCATGAAAATCACAAAATTATGAGCTTGTTATCTCACTTGGTTGCCCCAACAAAAATATGGTCAACGCACCAAGGTACGAACGACCTTCACCAGGTCGTCGGTCCACCTTGTCGCGGGCCTACCCACGCTGCGTCTTCCGGTGCGCGGTTGCCACTCGAGAACTCGTCTGCCGCATCGGGATTCGTCCTACGGGCAATGTGCCCGGCCCAATGCCACTTTAGTGTTGCAAGTCTTTGAGCTATGTCGGTTACTTTCGTTCTTCTGCGGATCTCCTCATTCCTGATTTGATCACGCAGTGAAACCCCAAGCATATCCCTTTCCATTGCCCTTTGAGTGACCTTGAGCTTTCTTATAAGGCCCATTGTTAGCGACCACGTCTCAAACCCATAAGTCATCACTGGCAACACACACTGGTCGAAGACTTTTGCCTTTGAAACACTGCGGTATTTCGGGCGAGAAGATTCTACGTAGCTTCCCGAAAGCAGCCCGGCCGAATTGGATTCGACGATTGACCTCTTTCTCGAAGTTGGACCTTCCTAACTGCAGGATAGTTTGTTCCAGTAATAAGTAACTGTCAACAACTTCGAGTAAAGAGTCTCCAATTTTTTATAGGAGTCGGTACAGCATGGGCATTAGACATGACTTTCGTCTTGTCCATGTTCATTTTAAGACCGACTCGCTGAGAGGCTTTACTACTACTCTATTCTAAGTCTTCGAGCATTGTACTGAGGTCTTCCGCGGTCTCAGCCATGACAACGATATCATCAGCAAACTGAAGGTGTGTAATTTAGTCGCCATTGATGTTGAGGCCCAATCCTTTCCAGTTCAGAATCTTGAAGACATCCTGCAATGCAGCGATGAACATTTTCGGGGAGATAACATCTCCGTCTGACACCACGCTGCAGAGGTATTGGTTTCGAGGTCTGATCCTGTATTCAGTCTGCTATACATAGTGACGTTTTCGTACAAACCCGCAGTCATTAGTAGGATTAAGACAAGGAAATTGACTTGGTCATCTGAGATACAGCAACTTAAAATTATTCGATGCTTCTTCAGCCTATAGATGTCCACTGCTGGACAAAGGCCTCCCCCAAGGCTTTCCACGATGACCGGTCTTGTGCTGCCCGCATCCATCGGCTTTCAGCAACCTTCAACAGGTCAGTCCACCTTGTTGGGGGCCTCTCTACTAGAACCTATTTGATTAGATAATAGAAATACCGTTTCGAGCTCTCATCATTGTTCTGAAGATTACATGTTGGAGATGCTCTCTGTGGCTTGATTCTAGGTACTGCTTTTGTTATCTGTGCCGATTCGGGCTTCGGTCGGCGATCACACTGATATCGAGCATATCCCTGGAGTTTGTTGTCAAACCGAGTATTATCAGTTTTTGACTTCAGGCGGCAACCACATGGGAGTATGTCATCAGATAACCTGCAGATTTTAATGTGTTAGTAAAGTGTGTAATGTAATGTACGGACAACAGCAGCTACCCACCAAGCTACCCGAAACTGTCAAATATTCCCAATCGACCCTGAGCTTTAATGCTTTAAAGATAAAGTTGAAAATCTAATAAAATAAACTTGACACGTTGTAGTAGCTTGATATGCTGTCGTCCGTACATATCGTTTAGCTAGTAAGTATTATATCGGCACATCTACGTATTCAAATTTTACAGACACAAGAATCAAAGTTCTTATAAATTTTTGAAATTAATTTATGGGTTAATTTTACGTTCTTTTATAGATTCATGACTATACTAGTAACCAAAGGCAGTGTTCAACAATAAATTAAGGATATGTAATAAAATCAGTTTAATTTTTTTTTTTGCAGATGTGCCAAAATATTATTATTATTAGCGGTATAGACATAAGTATTAAGTATACTAAAACTTTCTTAGGTCGTGGGGACAGTGCTCGACCTTAGAAGCATTACATATGTCCTGTGTATAGGTCTTCTAACATCGAGCTATAGATACGACCTTATGCATCTGAAGTTGAGAATGTAATGTCTGATTGTGGATGAATAAGAAGTCCTGGTGTCATTTTTCATCCACAATCGGAAATTACAAGTACTTCCTTAAATATTATGGGTAGTACTATTATTATAGGAATCATAAGTCATAACATATTTTTATAATCCAGTTAGTGATTGTTAGTGATTATCATTTAATTGTGAAGCAACGTCTTATCCACAAACTACGATTAACTTACACATACTTTTTTTTCATTTCGAGCTATTTAAGTAAAAATCGCTAATCTTACAAATTGTTAATGTAATCATGTAATTACACGTAAAGCTAAAACGAGTTAATAATAAATAAAATAGTAAAATCAGTGGGGGAGACGCTACACCACATACATCCACATGATTTAAAAGCATTTGAGGTGAGAACCATTCCCGTCTATGTCGCGCGGTACTGACGAGTTATCACGCTAGTGTGAAGGTACATAATCGTATATATATATAGAGAATTCTAAAACGTTTACAATTTTTTAACCTCTTGCAGTAGTGTTTGCAAACAAATATGTTTTAAAGGACATGGCTAAACTGAAGTATGGAAGATACCCTGCAATGAAAACGCATGTATAAACATGATTCCTAGCAATATATAATGCTGAATAGCTGAAAATTAATATTTAGTAATTAAAAGGGTATAGGAACTTTTCATATCTGCACAATACTGAAAATAATATCGCGTAACTCCTACGACAAAAGTATAAAACTTCAAACAATAACATTGCTATGAACTTTTATCTAGGCGTTTCAAGGTGTCTGCGACGATTTTTATTGATAATTGTGTTTTTCACTGGTGATTTTGCGCTAACTTATTTGAAGTAAATATGTAAAAAGACGTCATTGCAAGAAAAGAACGGATTCTCCCATCAGGGAGAATCCGTTCCGTCCATGACAAGATCACTTGTCATGTCAAATCATAATGTCATGCATACAAACAATTAAGAAACTTTTTTATGGGAGGTTTGACTGGAGAGCTAAGATGAGTGTCACGCGCATTTTTTTGGACTTTTAAAATTATTTATAGTGTCGTTTACTAAATAAAAGCACGTGATTTATGTAGTAAAAAGTACATTCAGTAAATAATTCATAAAAAAACATTGAAATATCGCAGCATAGTGGCCACATCATGACTTTGCCTCAAATCTCCCTCATAGACTGTTCACACGGCCGTCTTTTTCAACTGTCATTGGCAATATCCGCCATTATTGGGAAATAAAATTTTCAAAGATATTCTATAATTTGTTACACGTGTTATTGGCAAAATTGTGGTATCTATTCCACAGATGCCATTGATCAAGAGTTAAGGTTGTTTTTTTTTTAATAATTATAAACTAGTGCGTGATTGCAATCCCGCCTGATGGTGAGCAGTGATGCAATCGTTGATGGTAAAGCGCACTAGTTTATTAAGCCTATTCACTTAAAAAACTTAGGAATATTTTTGTCAATTTGAGTGTCTTCAAGGCTAGAGTGAATAGGCTCTTAATAAACTAGTGCGCTTTACCATCAACGATTGCGTCACTGCTTACCATCAGGCAGGATTGCGGTCAAGCGCTGGTTTATAATTTGTAAAAAAAAAAAAAAAGAATAGGAAGGATGACGGCAGTTGAGCGAGGTGATGTAATGTTAAACCCAAGACTAACACGACCAAACGGACTGCGCTAGAGGGAGATTGATCTGGAGACTTTCCACGACCAAACTCCCGACACAACAACATTTGGCGCATCGTACCCGCCACACAACGCAACACAACTGCTCCGACCGGTTCTCCATGGCTTCACCAGACATCTTGCCGGAACACGACGAATCGCTTGGCGGCAAGACTTTGTCTGGTGGGTGGTAACTTCTGCCGGCAGCCGATGTTATGGCCACCTTGAAAACGAAGAAGAAGAAGAAATTTTTTATGTTTATGAAAGTTATGAGAAAATTTTAAACACTGAACAGTTCATGGAGGTAGGTATCGATAACTGATTCTACTAATGCCCTCAAAGACAGGCTAAACTTAAAAAAAATCCCCCTAAAAAATAAATATTATTTCGCAAAAAAAGGTAACTTAATACATGTGCGATAAGCAACCCCTTCCGCGGGCGGCGGGGGGCAGGGCACGCGGCACCTGTGACGTGGTCGCGTCGCTATTCGCTTATAATAATACCGATGTTGTCACTTTTTTAAAAATTACCAAATTTCGGGGAAATTGGAATTAATTCCCGGAAAAAAGGATTATTTCAAAATCATTAGTATTGTTACTATGATGATTATGTAAAATTTTATATTATATTTGGTGAAGTGTTTACCTAACCTTTATTATCCTTATGGGTCGGACAGGGTTTTCTTTACATATTGTATAAATATTAGGTACATATTACTGTGAAATTTCTATTTGTTTAACCCCGTTGGGGCAGCCGTTTAGCCATCTCTTTTAAAATAATGGGATCATTCCTATTACGAGAACGACTTCATGTTTAAAGATATACAACATTATTTTTGTTAATGCGAAATCTGAAACACGTTTTCAGTATTTTTAAGTAAAGACTCTAGGTACAAAATTTCAAAAAGATATAATAAAAAACCATAAAGTTATGAACTTGCTATTCTACTTGGTTGTCCCAACAAAAATATGGTCCACGCTTCGCTCGGGCGGGCGAGCGGGGCTTTGACCTCTGGCGTCAGCTGTTGTGAAGGCGTGCGCAATGATCTACCGTGCACGCTCGGTAACCACACTGCAAAAATTTCTAAATGTATTTGGTTTTTTTTTTTGATATGGCATCTCGTAGGTGGCTACTCCCTCCACCACTAGGAGACCGTAACTACTTAATCGGACTTTCCTGTGGATGCCTTAATTAAAATTAAAGCCTCCAGCCAGGGGCACTTAAAACTTAATTAAAATTAGGCGACTACGCACTAAGGGCACCCCCTGTGGGGTACGAACCTCGGCTTAGGGCGTCGCTAGAGAGGACAGCAAGGGGCGGCTGGATCGAAAGTTATACTTAATGGTTTGATGACCACGGCGTTTCCTAGTACTAGCTCTGAGAACAACTAGCTCAGAAACACCGAAACAAACTCAGAGGTCACTGTTGGGACATTATGATAATTACTGGCTCAGCTGCGGCGCGGGCTAGCCTTCATCGGACAGGGGACGGGGGAGGGGGTTGCTACGGGGAGCGCGTCGCGATGGACCGCGGTGGCGAGGTCGGTAGGTCGGTCTGTTTTTGTGTACTGTGCTGGTGGCCCTATTGGCCTCTTGGAGGAGGGTAATGGGGTCATCGAGGTCTGTGAGGGCATGCCGAGGACGGCGAAGTCGGGAGATGGTGGAGGGAGTATAATTGGCGGCCGCTGCTATAAGAGGATTGCGGTGCTTGGTGGCAGTATCAAAGAAGCGTTTGGAGAGACGTTTCATGAACAGCTGGATGGTGGGGATTTTGAGATCAAGGTGGAGGATCTCATTACGGACGAACCAAGGGGCGTTTGTGGCTTTACGGAGGAATCGGTTTTAGACTACTTGCATCCTATGGATATGACGTGGCTTGGCATGTACGAAGACTGGACAAGCGTAGGTCATTATCGGGCGTAAGCTCTGAAAAAAAGTATATTCAGGTTTCGCATGAAAAAAATAACGTTGTATATGTATTTGCCAAGATTCACGTAACTAATGGTTGCGTTAAAGTAACTCTGCTATATTTACGTTTCATTGTCAACACTGCCACACTCCCCCTTGTGTATCAACCTGATCCCGCTATCCTTCGTGAACCACTTGAAAACACACTCATTCGAGTAAGTAACGCCGTTGCTGCCGCATATCGGATCATATTCCGCGTGACACGTACAGCGTGACTCTTTAGAACAGACTCCCGTGTTGTGTATCCTGATATCCACCTTTTCTATGGCCTTTCGGCATTCCAAGAAGCATGCGTTCAAGTACGTGTGGCCATCAGACCCGCAGATAGGGTCGAACGTTTCGATAGAGAGTATGCATCCACACGGCTCGGAGAGGTCTATGAATCTTGTGCATGTCTGGTTACTGAGGTCTGCTTGTACAGTCATCAGCAACAGTAATTCACTGACCATTATGCCTGTGACAACACAATTTGGATAAAATCTTCGTGTACCTGTATCTTAACAGTTATTCGTCGGAAAGCCCCTTCAATATACGTAAGAAAAGTTAAGGTGCCAAGAAGAATTTAATAACTATGTTATTAATTATTTATTATTATAAACTAGTGCTTGCCCGCAATCCCGCCTGATGGTAAGCAGTGATGCAGGCTGAGAGCCTGTTCACTGTAGCCTTGAGACGTTTCTTTCTCGTGGAGATATCGGAATAAGTTTCCGACGTTGTAATCTAAGCCGTGTTCTTACCATCATCATCATCAGCCTCTACTCGTCCACTGCTGGACATAGGCTTCCTCCATGGCACGCCAACAAGCTCGATTCTGAGCAGTTCTCCGCCAGCCACTACCCGCCACCTTTTTGATTTCGTCGCTCCATCTCGCCCAAGGGCGTCCTACGCTAAGTTTGCCGAGACGCGGTTTCAAGCTGAAGTCTGCTCTGGCTAGTCACATAAGCCGCAGGGTTGACAACCGTTGGGGTATGCGAGTCCTCGTTCTTCCCATGCGCCAACCAAATTTCATCCAATTTCGTTCAGGTGGTTTAAATACAAATAACATGATGTGGATGGGTAAAATGAAGTGTCAATAGTGTCAATCCCTACTAGCTTTAATTAGAATGACAGTCAGGTTGACTGGACCGTAAGTTTTCACGGTGAGAGATGACTAATTACTTCTTGTTCTTGAAGTACTTCGATTAAGGCAGCTAGAACAAATAGTTTGTGCCTGTTTTTATAAAGTGTGGTCTTGTTTTAAAGTTCTATAAAACTGCTATTGCCTTCGGACCAGCCATGATTAATCGGCCATATTGTACTATAAATTAAAATAAATTAATCTTAAGACTTGCATGAAACGCATCCAAGTACTCAGGATATAAAACCAAATAAATAAACTACTCACCCACTCTATAATCCATGTTTCGTCAATTCCTTATTGGGCCATGAACAAATATATAATTAGAAAAATAAAGCATTAGAATAACTATGTAATTTTATTTGTTCAAACATGTGTACTTATACATATAGAATTAAAAAACACACGGATGTAGGATCTTGGTAAGAGTGGCTTACAACATTAAACTAAAAAAAAACTGCATATTGTGCTAATTCTTATCAATGAAAAAATATCGTAATTTTCACGGGATTAATTAATTCACAGTAGCGGTTAATTGTTGACATACTCTAACATTAATTGATTAGTGATACTTTTTTATTAGGAATTGTTAGGTACTATCCGAAACCAAATGCGTTTATCCAGTAGCCTACAAATGAGTGGAGAGCCCTGAGGCGGCAACGTGCCTACCATGAAAGATTTCAAACAAGATTAGAAGTGGAATGTATTTAGGATATATTAGAAACCATAAGCAAATATGTGATAGAATGATGCCTTCGGAGTATAGCTCCAGCTGTGGCACTTTAATCAGAATTAAGGTGCCACAAGCGAAAAGCCACCAACCTTCCACCACCTCCAACCTTCAGATGCGGAATTCGTAGACCACCAAACTCACGAGGAGGGGCAAATCGATACAATTCACTGGCAGACTCCCTAACTTTATTAATTTAGAATTTTGAGGTCTAATTCCACGGGGAGTTACTTTAAATACTTACAACTAAATACATTTTTTGTGACCGTTAAAAGATCGTGGCCATGACTCGTTAGCTTGCCAGTTCGAAAGGAAGTGGAAGTCCCACCAGACAAAGTCTTGCCGCCAAGCGATTCGTCGTGTTCCGGCATGATGTCTGGTGAAGCCGTACGAAGGACGGGTCTGAGCAGTTGTGTTGCGATGTGTACCGGGTACGATGTGCCTAATATTGTTGTATCGGGAGTTTAGTCGTGGAGGGTCTCCAGATCATCCTCTGGCGCAGCATCGTTGGTCGTGTTGTTGGGTTAAACATTGCTTCACCTCGCTCAACTGCCGTCTTCCTTCTTATTCACTCAGTTTTTTTTGAGTGAATAGGCTTAATAAGCTAGTGCGCTTTTATCAACGATTGCATCACTGCTTACCATCAGGCGGGATTGCAGTCAAGCACTAGTTTATAACTAATAATAATAAAAAAAAAAAGTGTGTTCGCTACGCCGTTGTGCCGTGCGGTGGTCAGCTGAAGGACGCACACTACCATGGTCGCGTTCCGTTTACTTTCGGCAGCGTTCATCGCCGATAAACACAAAAATCAGAGGTGATAAGAGCAGTGGTGGCCTAGTGGTATCTGCCGCTACTTACAATTAACTTATAAATTAACTATTTATTCTATTTTATAATACTTTACGTATATGTATGTTATATTACTCTTTTTACCGTGACGTCACTATCAGAATACCAGCGCTGCGACATGTATTTTTAAATGTCGAAGCACTATGCTGAGATGGGAGCCTTTTGGTCTCGTAAGGGACTTTCTAATTATTGTAACTTTTTTTTATATGCTTATAACTTTTTGACTTTCTATTTATTATAACTTTTGTTTTATGTATAAATTGTTTTTATATTCAATTGTGTCTACTTAGTTTAGTTTTAAGATTTTCCTGTAGGTAGGTACGTGTCCCAATAAATATTTTTTCTTTCTTTACAAGTTGTAGGACGTAGGTTGGAAACCCGTCAGGCACTTTACTTTGTGTAAATTAAGTACCTACTTTATCACCACTGCTCTCAAAACGGTGAAGGAAAACAACGTGAGGAAGTCGGCATGTCCTAGAGACACAACTTCGAAGAGATGTGACATCTACCAACCCGCTCTGGGCCCGCGTTGTAGATGCAGTACGGGCCATTTCCTCTCACTGTGAGGTAGCCTGTGTCCCAGGATAGGGAACATTAGAGGCTGATTATGTATGTATTTGATGTCGTCGCTCCATCTAGCCCAAGGGCGTCCCACGCTACGTTTGCCGAGACGCGGTCTCCACTCGAGGCCTCGTTTACCCCAACGGTTGTCGGTCCTGCGGCATATGTGACCAGTCCATTGCCACTTCAGCTTGCTAATCCTCTCAGCTATGTCGGTGAGTCTGGTCCTCTGTCGGATCACCTCATTTCTGATGCGGTCCTTCAGAGAGACGCCCAACATAGCCCGCTCCATAGCTCGCTGAGTGACTTTAAACTTATTGACTAGTCTGACTGTTAGTGTCCACGCCCTTGGGCTAGATGGAGCGACGACATCAAAAAGGTGGCTGGTAGTGGCTGGCGGAGAACTGCTCAGGATCGAGCTTGTTGGCGTGCCATGAATGAGGCCTATGTCCAGCAGTGGACGAGTAGGGGCTGATGATGATGATGATGTATGTTTAGGTACTTTGTTTTGGTTAAATAATTCATACCTATAGGTCTTCAGTTCTGTATCTACCTTAGCGTTGGGTTCAATGTTATCATGGGCGTACCCTTCTGGCCTTTGGCGAGAAGCAAGTTTCTTTTTTGTGATCGGATCTTCCATAGCTGTTTTTCCAAAAGCTGAAGGCGGTCGGTGCTCTCCAAGGATACATAAGTAGGAGTCAAGGTGAACGGGTTTCTTTTGGCGGTGAATAGACACGCTTGTGTTTTTGCGGCGTTGAATGTCACAAAATTGGCTCTGCCCCATTTGGAGACTGCTTTTAGTGCAACATTCGTACGCTCTACCATAGCCTCTCATTCGGACCGGACTTTGCTTCCTTACTAGCTCAAGCACCCGGTAAGTAGGTATCTCTCCACAACTGTGCTGTCATTTGCATACCCATAGATACCGGGCAGCAGCAGCTCGTTAATATCAAAATCAAAGCATTTATTTCAAATAAACCAGTTACAGGCACTTTTGAATTGTCAGAAGGTCGGTCAGTCAATAAAATGAAGCTAGTCGCCCATTCCAAAGAGTAGGTACTTATGGAGAAGAACGGGCAAGAAACTCCATGGACACTCTTTTGCAGCAATATGCAGCAGGAACCGAGTTGCAGAGAGAGAACAGATCCCTGAGGAACACCGGCATTAGTCGACAAGGGCTCCGATGAGCATCCGTCGACAACAACTCGAAGGGACCGTTCAGTCAGGAAGTCTTTTATCCAGCCAGTCAGGCCAGGGGTAATGCCGTACACTGGAAGAATACTCAAAAGGCTAGCGTGCCATACCCGGTCGAAGACCTTCGAGACATCTGGGGAGACGGCAATCGAGTCTCCATTTTTCTCGATGGCCTCGCCACACAAGTGAGTGGCAGCATACATACACTAGTAGGTCCCCAGTTGACCGATTGCGGCGAAATCCGTACTGATGGTCACTGAGGAGACCGTTACCCTCCAGGTATGCCAAGAGGTGAGAGTTCAATACACGTTCCATAATCTTGTAGAGTATGAAGGTTATAAGGTTATTGGTCCACTAGCCTTATTCACGTCCAGACAACGCAGTACTCTCAAAACCCCCTTGATCCTAATGCGAACCTCGGCCATTGAAGTGTCGCAGTGAGACAAATTCGGTGGAATAGCACTGCTAGTATCCAGACGCGAATTGCCGACCTACATACAAATATAAAGAACTAAGAATTATTCATAAGCGAAATTTATACGTCGAGTGACGACGTCGTCATACCTTTTAATTTCGTGATGTCATAGAAATCTTTGCTATTAGTACGTAGTATTCTGTAATCTGTGCTATTAGCGTCCCATTTTCTCTGTAATAGTGGTGGCAATATGACAATCATATAGGTATGATTGTCATATTGCCACCACTATAACTTACACCAAAATAACTTAAATCCTGCGCTATAGCGATTTAAGTTATTTTAAGAAAACGAAATGATTGCTTATAGTGAATCAAATCAAATCAAATCAAAATCGTTTATTTCAAATTAACCATCACTTGCTACTTTTGAATAGTCAATGTCGGTTAGTCCAAGAAAAGTGAAGCTAAATTGCACGTTCCAAAGCGTAGATCTCTATGGAGAAGAACGTGCAAGAAACTCCATGGACACTCTTTTAAAATCATAATATATGGGTTACATTTCTTCGTTACATATTTATGTTGCTTCTATCATGTGAGCACAATGTAAAATTAATTAAAATATAAAAATGAATTAAGCCCACTGGCAGCTAAGAGATGACCAGTCTCCACTGACGGCCCCCGTTCACGAGCATGACGCGCGCATCAGCCCCACTTAGCTCAACCATATTGAAGGGAACCAAATGACCCAACAACACGCGCCACCATCAGCAAGACATTTGAGTGAGCATGACAAACTCTCAACTGCCAATCTCGCAATGTCAAACAAGTTATATATATATATATAAAAAAAAAACAAACTATAGTCCATGGTGCCTCACATTCACAAACTTGAAAAGTGCTTTTACATTATACAATACTATTGCAAAATAATGGTAGCAAAATATTGTGCACAACGTTGAAATAAACAAATAAAATAAAAAAGGAATATTTAGAAAACAACAAAAAGGGGGAATGGCATCTCTTCCAAACCTACAAAATTATCTGTGGCTGTGGAGCAGGACTGGCATTTATCCAAGCATTTTTATCAAGGATATAATCTTCCAGTTTATAATATGCTTGCTTACACAGCGTGCGTTTAATGCATGTTTTAAATTTGGATTCATTGAGCTGTTGAATCTCTAGCGGTACTTTATTATAAAATTTTACACAGTACCCCATAAACGAACTATTTACTTTAGCTAGTCTGAACCGAGGTTGATCTAAATTGTTTCTATTCCTAGTATTAAAATTGTGCCTGTCACTTATCTTCTTAAAAAGATCAATATTTTTCCGAACATACATAATGTTTTCATAAATGTATTGACAAGGGACCGTAAGGATGTTTATTTCTTTAAACAGTTCCCTAAGAGAATCGCGTCTGCGGAGATTGTATATGGCTCTGATAGCTCTTTTCTGCAGAATAAAAATAGACTCTATGTCTGCAGCCCGTCCCCAAAGCAAAATACCGTATGACATGATACTATGAAAGTAGCTAAAATAGACTAGTCTCGCAGTATCTACATCAGTAAATTGACGGATTTTTCTGACAGCGTATGCTGCTGAACTAAGCCGTCCTGCCAGAGATGTTAAATGAGGACCCCATTGTAGCCTCGAGTCAAGCGTGATCCCCAGGAAAACCGTGTTTTCGACGAATTCGAGTTTCTCCTTGTTCAATACTATATCGGAGTAAGTACTTTTAACATTTGGTAACGCAAATCTTATACACTTTGTCTTTTTTTCATTTAGTACTAAATTATTAGCGGTAAACCAATTTTGGACTTGCTGTAAAGCATTGTTTACAAGGTTTGAGCAACGTCTATTGATTTTAAAAATTAACGAAGTATCATCAGCAAACAATACAATATGTGGTTGTTTTTTTAATAGATGCGGTAGATCATTTATGTATGCTAAAAAGAGGAAAGGACCCAAAATTGAGCCTTGCGGTACACCCATTTTGACTTTCAAACCCGGATAATTGACACCATTTATCTGAACTTGCTGTTGTCTATCAATTAAATAAGATTTTACCAAGCTGAGTGCAAGTTTACCCAGCCCATAATGTTGAAGCTTTAAAAGTAAGGTTTCATGATTGACACAATCAAAAGCCTTTGACAGGTCACAAAAAATCTCTATCGCATCTTGGGCTTCTTCCATGTATGAACAGTTTTTACTTTTATTGTTGACACCACCGTTATATTTGGCCCTTACATATCTTAGCTAAGTTCATGTTAGGTTTTCAACGGTAACCAGTCCCCTAATCGGTGAACACATTTTTGTCAAATGATTAGGACTAGTTGGGATCGTTTGGACAGAATGGACCAATCAGAGGTCTAAAAGATCCCAACTGATCCCAACTAGTCGCAATCATTTGACAAAATTGTGTTCGCCGATTAGGGGGCAGGTCATTAATAAGTATATTAATGACCTGCCCCCTAATCACATCTTACATATCTTACACAAGCAAACATTTACAAAGATTATTATATTGTTAACTAAATTATGACAATTATAAAAACTTTTTTTCCATTCATAGTAAAGTTTGTTCATTAATATAAAAAAACTCTGATAAGTTTTGGTGCGAAGCGGCCTCTCATCACGTACTTTAGGTTATCGCCACAGGCACCCAAGTGCATGATTCTTAAAATAGGATTTTGACGGGCTGCACACTTATAACTACATTTGTTGGCATATGTGATGCCATTATTACCGCAGACTGGGCGGCGGAGGGGGGGACAAACACAGACTACCACTTCCTCTTCTTCATCATTATTTTTTTCTTCCTCCTCCCCCTCTTCTACCTCAACCTCCCTCTCTTCCGCATTTTCTGATTCTGCATTCTCTTCTTCACTTTTGGCCATCACTTCTTCGTCATATTGCGCCAAAATTATACACACGTGGGCGCCTATGAGAAGTAATACGCCTGTTATAATATAAACAAATTAAATTAAATAATTAATAAACCAGCCAAGAGTGTGTCGGACCACACTCAGTGTAGGGTTCCGTAGTTTTCTGTCCATTACTACAAGTGACCGCCCATTACAGTTATATAAGAGAATAAAAAAATAAGCAATTTTTTACATTGAGTTGAGATACTAAATACGGAATCCTAAAAACGACAATTCAAAGATCGGTGCTAACTAAAGAAAGTGTTACAGATTACAACTATTCTATAGAATAGTTCATACCCATCCTGACTCCATCAACCCAGGAAAAATCATAACAGCGCGAAGTAGTCCAAAGTACAGGGCCATCGCTTGGGAAATTGGTTTACTAAGTAATTTATGCAAACTAGACGGGTTATGTTATATTGGGTTTTTGGTAGTAATTTTGGATTGCTTGAACCGATTTTAATAATTCTTTTTTTAAATTATAAACTTAGGTCAAAAATTTGTAGGAATATTTTTCAAAAACTGTTCTACCCAAGTTCAAAATAATTAACCCAGAAAGTTTTGATAAAGGAGATGTTTCAGAAATGTATGGAGTCTGGGCCAGCACATTGTACATTTAATGTTAGGTATAGTTACGCTATAGTTAACTGTTTTTAATGTTATTTTCCTATATTTTGGCTCAGTTTTTGTACAGATTCAATTTAACTCGGCCAAGGAGTGCAGCACAACTACTAATAAATATGGTGGTCAGCAATAAGCAAAATAAGATTTTGACAGTGACATTTTATTGACGTGTCATGTATCTAAGGCTATCGTATCTATATTATTTACCATATGACTGCGAAAAAAACAATACATGAATTCCGAACATACGGTCCATTAAATAAACACAATCAACTCAAATTAACACTCGACACGAACACAACGGGAAAATAGAACTGTCAACGTCGCCAATCAAACGTCATTACCACTGTCATGGATACCTTAATAACGGGTTATCTCCCTAAAAACGTTTCAAATAATTAATTATACAACGTGGCGCGATAATGGCGACATTAACTAAAAACACATATAATTTGTTACATTTTGGCGTCATGAAGAGATTTTATTTTCATAAAATGTTATTATTAACGAAGTTACTTAAATTTTTAGAAACTACCATTTAGAGCAACCTGTATTTAGAGAGCGTCAGCTGTCGCGCAGCGGTCATTTGCCGAGGTCATGGATCATAGGTTACAGGTACATTCGTGCGGAAGAGAGATGCAAAACATTATCTTTGTCGACGGCGCTCGCGCAAGCGACATGCGGCCCACCTCCCCTCGACCCACCCTACCGCGCCTCCGCAAATTATTAAATATTTATTTTTTGTTCCTTACTTCCTTAGTATGCTAGACGAACGCGTGTCTGCGTGTCCTTGACACGCATAATACCGGCTGTGCATAATTTCGTTAAATACAAGTTCTGTGAATGTTTTTGTGGAAAAGACGCTTAGTCTATTGTTTTATTAATTATTTTTGTGTAATTAGAATAGTAATTAGATTATGGTACCGCGATAAAGACGCTTTGTTTTATTTTAGTTCGGTCGTTTTATTTCTCGTGTTACGAACGTTATTTGTGTTATCTTATTTATTAGTACTTGTGTAAACTTGTCTGTGTCCGCCAACAAGGTGAACTCATTGAACATAAGAAAATTTAAAATAAAAGCAGTGACTAGTGATGAACTGATGATAGTTACTTATAAGTAATAATAACAGTTAAGTGGGATGTGATTAGTGTTTGACTATAACTAGTTCCGCTGTAGGTACCATTAGAGCAAACAGCGCGCGCGCCGCCGGATTCATTGATAAAAGCCGACAAAGAATCTTATTACCGATTACGAATACGTAGGTACGGACGACAGCAGGTCAAGCCGCCCGAAACCGTCAGATATTATCAATCAACCTTGAGCCTTAATGCTTTAGTGATAAAGTTGAAAATCGGATAAAGACATCTGACTGATTGTAACCTTAGCTTGATGTGCTGTCGTCCGTACGATTTACGCTTGTGTGCTAGCCCGCTAACTAGGTCTGTACGCGAAGCGACGCGTTCTAGCTCCGAGCACCTCCGAGGTAAGTAATTGCATGAATGATTTTTTGCAATGGTGATCCCAATTTTGGTTACTTTTATATTATTTATTTTGTTTGAAAAATTTTTTTTTTCTTTTTTCGAGTTATTTTAAAATATCAAATGTCATATGATTAATGGGCACTAGCACTACTCGTGTGTTAATTTAATGTCACCATTATGGCGCCACGCTGTATACATATACGTGTATTTTTATTCAAATTAATTTAGTAGTATTTCTTATGAAAATCTTTTATTTGTTTCCTTTTTATCTATATAGCGTACATAGTGGTGGCCCACAATGAAACATCTCCTTTATTCTTTTTATACTTGACGTAAACTTTCAATTTGTTGTTCATAAAATGATTATTTACATTACATTTATATCCACATGTTTAGATAAAGAAGACATTTATTTCTTATTAAATCATTCTTTCTAAATGATGTTCTTCAGCAGCTGTTGCCGCTTTAGAAAAAAATAAAGTTATTATAAATTTAAATTTTTGTTTATACTTACCAAAAGTATACATCATCTTTCCTGTCGGTTTCTGGCACTATACAATAGCAAAAATTATAGACGCCATTATAAACTTATAATTGATTATAAAGCAATGATGTTGGAATAAGTTGGATCGGTGTTAGAATAATGAAATAATTAAGCTAGTACCTAAGCGTTTTATGTTTTAATATTATCTAATTAAGAAAATGCCGCATGTATGCCACCATGTCTCTTATATTATCTTATTTACGGCATATTAATTTTTTGATTCAGTCTATATAATCTGTCGCTGTACCAATAAAATGACAATAAAAATTCTTTTATTTGAGTGAAAATCAGTATAACAATAAACAACAACTGCTCTAAAGACGACAAACTTAAATATATTTTTAAAGAAAGTAGGTAGGTAAGTAAAATACATTAGACCAGCGTTTCCTAAACTATGTTCTACTGTGACCCGGTAAATTTCATACTCCTCTAAAATTGTTATTAGGTAAATAAAACACAAATATTGCTAATATGTATGTATTACAATACAATAATAGATGCGCGAGTGTAGGAAGGGCTGCAAAGTGCGACTGAAACAAAAGCTAGCTCGCCCCTTTAGTTGCAATACTTATAATCCGCCCGCCGAGCGATCATCATTATCCCGCTAGATAGGCTTTGTGTCAGTGTTCTACATCGAACTGTGAATTTGAACAGTCCGCACATCACATCTTGTGGGAGTGTATTCTTTGGCAGAATGAACGCAATATTATGTTGGATAGTGTACAAGTTACATCCGGAGTTGTTTATTATACGGACCTTGTTGAAACTAGAACTAATTTCCGTGCGTTCAGGCGCTTTTGCCATAACTATTATTGGAATCAATTGTAACAGCAAATACCTACTTAGGACCCATTAACTTGATCAAATGTTATTCTGTGGTGCTTGGCAATCTGGGCTTCTCTCAGTTGCAATAATGTCCCTTTGTGCCGATTGGCCTAGTTCTGTTCTGTCTCCTGCTTATTATGGAGGGAAGTGGAAAAAATATCTTTTTTCTTACTCCTCCGCTAGTCTTTTCTGATTAATTTCGTTGCGGGACCCAAGACAGTTGAAACGTTTCTCCGGGACTCGTCGAGCTTCATTGCTCGGCGTTTTTCTGGCGGTCTCCACTGTTGATTCTGGCTTTCAGGAGTTGCAGTGGGTTGGGAACAGTGTGGCGGGTTTTTTATCCCGCTAGTCAAGAAATAAAATCAACAATCCTAGTACTTATTTAAAGTCGCAGCATTGCCTCCATAATGCAACGACCCGGTTTTTTTTTGACGACCCGTTGCCGGGCCCACCTCTTGGGAAACGCTGCATTAGACCGTAACAGTTCATAATACAAATAAATATTAAATAGTTAATAAATATTAGCAGATAACCGGCAAATATCAACAACGTTCACGACCTGATTGAATATATGAGCACTGCTCGAGATGACGCGATTATGCAACCTAAATGCAGTCGCTTCATTTTCATTGATTGCCGCGTGACCGGCGTGACGCATCAGCTTGGCGAATACGCTCTCGACACACAGTGCAGCATTCAATCGATCAGCCACTGAGCCACTTTTGTCGTTATAACCCACATAGATGCAAAGTTCTTGAATAAATTAAATCCAAACACGAGGTAGCTACTGTACCTACAGTGTAAACCGTTGAGGAGTTCGCTGAACTGTCTTCGTCATCAGCCCTCTAATGACAGTCACAACCTATCTAGGTGTAAGGTTCTTATCAATCCAAATTAATCAAATACAAACACATGGTAGTTAATGGAAACCAACAAGGAGTTCCCTCACCTGTATCCAGGACAAAACATCAGTTCTTCTCCAGACCTTTATTAAATTGGAGTGCTTTAAAATACGAAACGAAAAACTCCCAAATGCACTAGTCGCCCATACGATGTTTGGAAGTTCTCCTTGATTTCTCTGGTTTTCCATCATCAACCCTGAAGTCCTTACACCCACATGGGATCACCTTCGAAATATCTACTATCCAACAAAATAATTATTATTATAATCGGTTTATAAACAACGAAGTTATCCCCAAACAAACATAAATCTATACTAATATATAAAGCTGAAGAGTTTGTTTGTATGTTGGTTTGTTTGTTTGTTTGTTCGCGCTAATCTCGGGAACTACTAGTCCGATTTGAAAAATTCTTTTTGCGTTATATAGCCCATTTATCCAGGAAGGCTTTAGGCTATATAACATCCCGCTATGACCTATAGGAGCAGAGCAGTAACAAAAAATGTCGCGAAAACGGGAGCTAACCCAGACGTACATATTGCTTCCATTATTTTAACAGGCCCTTATTTTATATCAACTGAGATCTTTTTATTTTTTTTTCGGAACGGGACGAATAGTTACCATTGAACTTAGCTCATGAGGAAATGCAATATGTATTAGTAAAAGCAGTGAGCGCGGAAGAATGTTACAGCAGTGTACATAAATTGTTACTTTGGGATGAATGTGATGATATTCCACAAAAGGGCAATTGAAGCACTAGATCGCACAATGGGGGACATCAAAGGCAACCAAGATCACCACGGGAGGGATGGTGGTACTTTTAGCTGGTGACTTTAGACAGACCCTTCCGGTGATTACTACGGGTATGCCGCCGGCAGATGAAATAAATGCCTCTTTGAAAGCATCTGCATTATGGGTTCGCGTGAAAAAGTATTGTCTCGCCACGAATATGCGAGGGCAACTTCATAACGATTCTTAAGCCGGGTATATGCAATATGCAGCTACTCTTTTAAAAATCGGAGTAAATCGCATGCCAACTGACAGTAACGGCATGATTAGAGTGAGTCGTGAGTTCTGTCAAATTGTGGATAGCTCAGATAACCTATTAAATAATTCTATCCGGATCTTCAAACAAATATGGCCAACCGAGAATGGCTATGCGAAAAGGCAATTTTGGCGCCGACTAATGAAATAGTAAAATAAATGAACAAATCATGTAAAACGTTCAGGGAAATGTTATCGAATACCTCTCAGTGGACAATATTACGGACACTGAACAAGTTACATCATAACCTATAGAATTTCTCAACTCTTTAGAATTATCAGGAGTGCCATCCTATAAGTTGATACTAAAAGTTGGCGTTCCAGTCCTATCAATGAGGAATCTTGACGCTCCAAAGCGGTGTAATGGTACTCAGTTACAAATAACACATTTCGGTCAAAACATCGTAAAGGCTACAATCATGGCTGGATGGCAAAAGGACAAAATGTCTTGATTCCCCGTGTTCCATAGACTGATTTGCCATTTCAATATAAAAGAGTACAGTTACTCCTGAAAGCAGCATTTGCTATAACAATAATAAAGTCGACAGACGCTTAAAGTTTCCGGAGTTCATTTAGAAACAACATGTTTTTTTCATGGGCAACTCTATGTGGCATGCTCACGTGTATCAAATCCAGAAAACCTTTATGTTTTGGCAAAAGACAGCAAAACAAAAAAAGTTGTTTATAAAACCGTACTTTCTTAAATGTGCTTATATTTTATCAAGCGTAACCTTTAAACCCGGTAAAATTTACGTTGCTATAGACCGTATGTATCTTTATAATCCTACTAATAATATAAACGCAAAAATGTGTTAGGATGTTTGAAACCTTGCAGTAATGTAGGCATTTATCTTGGCATTCCCTCGGAAACGGGAACCACCGCGCGCTATAAACTGAAGTCTATGCGGACGAAGTCGCGGGCAACAGCTAGTAAGCATATATACCTACGGTCAAATGGAGTAACCTCCTCCTTTTTGAATTAGTTTAATAATTTAAGGACCAGTTTGCAGCACGTCGCCCGGTAAGGATCAGGCCCGGGATATCGTGATGGGGTCCACGAAGACCGATGCCTCCTGGGTCAGGGTTGCAGGTTGGTTAATAAACAAACCGTGGCCCTGGCGCACAGGCAAGTGAAGAAGCACAGTTGTGTTTTAGTCAGTAAAAGTCTGACACGCCCTTTAGCTCTGCCCAGAGCGGGAGAGGTCATTTATATAATGTTATACCACCCAGAACAAAAAAAATAAAGGAAAGTACAGGTACATTTGACAGATTGAGACGGATCAGGCTGATAGGCTGGGAAATTACGATATTTGCCCCTCTGATCTCAGCCCAAATCAGCATAAAATCCTCGAATTTCCTTGCAGAGAATCGGCCTTCAGACTTTCAAAGGCAGAAGATCTTCTCGTTCTCAAACTTAAAACAGAACGCAAGAGCGAGCTCAAGACTGAGCCATCCTAAATTTGGTACATTAAGTTTACTGCGTTTTTAATGAATGGAAAAAAAACTTAAATTATATAGCTCACGCCTGCAGCTTGAAGCGTTGGTCTTCATCAACAGCACCCTAATGACAGTAACAATCCGTCTAGGTGTCAGGTTCTTATCAATACAAATTAATCAAGCACAAAGGTTTACAGCAGCTACCTTGTGGGTAGCTGCTGTAAACCTTTGAGGAGTTCCCTGAACTGAAATTTTTCTTCATCATCAGCCCCCTAATCACAATCAAGCCTATCTAGGTGTAATATATATATATAAATAAATATTCCCATTAGGTATCCATATTTTTTACGTAGTTTCGTTCGGAGGCTCCTGTTGTCTGGGGGTCCCTTACCTACTTTAAGGCTAGTACGGTGATAGCTAGGTCGGGTTCCAGTCCAATTAGATGCAACTGAATACCCTTTACAATGCTTAATAAAAAAGGTAGAAGTGCCTATAGTGGATTTTCAGTCATTTATTGGTGGAATTTTTAGGATGAATAAACGGAATAACCGGCACACTGGTCTCAACAATATTTCTTTAGGGCAGCCATTACGTCTTATACTTTCGTGAGATCATAGCAATCTTTGTTCATCATCTCAGCATTAATCCCAGTCGCATCCGTAGCCTAGCAGCTTTGGAGTCTGGGGTCCGCTTTACCACTCTAACTGCTGATTTTGGCTAAACTTCGATATTTTCCATGAAGCGACTACCGTCTGACCTCCACAACCCGAAGGCGATATCTAAGCTTTGCAGTTAGACCAATTGTTAGATTTTTGAGGGCTCCAACAACCCGTAACGACTGTCACTAGATGTTCGT